>VWZG01004791.1:596-22221 GCA_013396735.1 Grallaria varia | reverse complement strand
AAAACAAAAAACCAAAAAACCAAAAAAACAAACAAACAAACAAAAAACCAAAACAACAACAACCTGGTTCTTTTACACATTGGTACTGAAGAGTTAAAATAATGCATACTCCAGCAACCGTGAAGATGTCTAGAATTGTTACTTTTCATACAGGAGGTGAAGCCAGGTGGTTAATTAATTCCGTTTTCTTCCAGAGAGTTCACACAAATGCAGTTACTGCAGAGCATAATTATGAAAAATGTACAACATTTTAATGTGTGGGCATGAATACATTAAGAGTAATAAAGCCTGTCACGCTTATTTTGATGAGATGGATGATCTCAGAGGGCTCTCTTTCTTTTTGACAAAAACGTTTCCCCCAGCATCACTGACTTTTTAACTAAAGGCATACAAAGACGCTACCTGATACTATCAAGTAGTTTTAAGAAAGCTTAATTTTGTAACATGACACATCCACAAAGCCTTTAAGGTTCATTCCTTTAGACTGTTACAAGAATAATAACATACATAGGTGGATAATTAGTCTTACATTACATCAAATTACATCAATAATGGTAAGTTTGATTGTGTTGTTCAGTGAAGTTTGGAGATGTTTTTGACTGATTAGCAAATCACTTAAAATACAAGGTATCTCCATCTGTCCATTACATTCAAATGAGAGGTATGAATCACCAAGAATAATCAGATTGCTCCAAATTGAAAAAGCAGTAGACCTGCAAATTCAGTATACTAGTAAGCGGACAATGACTTAATCATGTATTTTATTATAAAAAATTATATGAGAGTCTGGGAGAAAGATGAAAGACTTGAGTACCTGAGAGATTTACCAAAAAGCAGAGGACAAGGGAATACCAAAATAAAAAAAAAAGGCTGCAAGATACATTCCTTTTTCTCCAAAAGTATTTCTGCACCTCTTAGAAAATTTTGTCCTTCAGTAGGATAGGAAAGGAACAAGACTCATACCACTACATAGACTTGGAATATGCTTTCTTTGATGGAAAAATGTAGGATTTTAGTTATATGGATTTAAAATGTGTAAGAACTTCTTTCCTCTCTTCCCCTCCACTATCATTACTAGAAGCCATAAGGCTAAATTGCAGTGCATAATTTTAAAAAAAAAAAAAATCCAGATAAAAGGTATTATTTATATCTCTATTATATATATGTAATTTTAAATACTGTGAGTTCAGGTCACTCTTGCCATGTCTATCACAGTTTTGTTTGTTGGGACAAATTATTAAATCTGCAGCTATTTGTGCTGTACTATTTACCTATAGCTCAATGCAGTTTTTCATTCCCTAATAATGTTTGCAAAGACAAGGTACTTTCTGCCCTGTGCTCATTAAAACCAAAGATAAATTTGTATTTTCTTGATTTTAAAATGTTTCCTAGAAACATGATTGCATAAAGCAATAACATTATTATGAGATTGTTTTATTATTCATTTTTGTCTCTTGTAATTTCAGCAGGGGACAACATGATGAGTTAATGTTGTGTTCTCTCACTTTATTACTTTCATGATCAAGTTGCACTGGGGAGGAATTTAGTTTCATTGCATCTAAAATTCTGCTCATATCAGCATGCACATTTCAGCTGTTTACACATCCTCTTTTACTCTCATTATCTCAAATTTAGCAGATTTCTGCCTTTCAGATCAATGCAATAAATATTTGCGTCAGAAGGGACTCAAATAGGAAAAAGTGAGGAAAAAGAAAAGGTGGGCTGATATCTATAACTACAACTATATTCAGCTCCTACAGAGCCACAAATCACACCATAAGAAAGCGAGATATAACAATTACTCTTCCATGGCTGCTGTCTCCAGAGGAATCACTCTCTAATGGTCTGGCAAAAGAACTACAGAGGAGCAGCATAGACAGCGCTCTCTGTGTATCGTCACCGTTTTAAGTAGCAAAGCATTTGACTTGCAGGAACAAGGGGCCTTTTTATTCTTGAAGGCCAAACAGAGCATGTGAGGACCTTGGGTGGGCCATTCATTAAACTCACATCTTCGTGTAATCCAAGAACATACAAAGAACACGCAGCCCCAGAGCACATAAAACTGAGTCACTGACAAGTCCGTGCCTTCCTCTGCTCTGCAACAGGGCAACTCTTTCAATCCACCAAGCGCCAATCTGAAACGCTGGGACTTGGCAACTCAAGGCAAAAACCATTTCATGTGAACACAGCATTGCAGCCAAGCCCTAAAATGACACGAGGGCCATGAGCAGCCATGACTCCTCATCAATACTCAGTTCATCAGAGCCTCACAGCTTCTCTGTGCCAATGCTGATGCCTGATTCATCCTGAAGATAAACACAAGTTGTTAACTTCTCCGGGATTTGTTTTTTAAATAATTTGCTTCTCCAGGTATCTCTTCAGTTAACCCAACCCATGCAACACAACAAAATCGAAGGAGGTTTGGATGAGGGGATTGAGTGTACCCTCAGTAAGTTCATAGACAGCATTAAGTTAGGTGGCAGATTGATCTGCTGGAGGGTAGGAGAGCTCTGCAGAGCTATCTGGACAGGCTGGATCAATGGGCAAAAGCCAAGGATATGAGGTTCAACAGGTTCAAGTACTGGGTCCTGCACTTGGATCAAACAACAACACGTAGTGTTACAAGTTTGGGGAGAATGACTGGAAAATTTCCCAGTGGAAAAGGATCTGGGGATGCTGGTCAACAGCTGGATGAACATGAGCCAGCAGTGTGCCCAGGTGGCCAAAAAAGCCCAATGGCATCCTGGCTTGTATCAAGAATAAGTGTGGCCAGCAGGACCAGGGCAGGGGTTGTCCCCCTGTACTGGGCACTGGTGAGGCCACACCATGAGTGTTGTGTCCATTTCTGGGCCCCTCCCTACAAGAAAGACATTGAGGTGCCAGAGCAGGTCCAGAGAAGGGCAAAAAAGCTGATGAAGGGTCTGGAGAGTAGGTTCTGCAAAGAATGGTTGAGGGAGCTGATGTTATTTAGCCTGCAGAAAAGGACGCTCAGGGGAAACCTTGTCAATCATTACAACTACCTGAAATGAGGTTGTAGCAAGGGGGGGATTTGCCTCTTCTCCCAGGCAGCCAGTGATAGAAGAAGAGGAAATGGCCTCAAGCTGTGGCAGGAGGGGTTCAAATTGGTCATCAAGAAGAATTTCTTCGCAGAAAGGGTAGTTAAGCATTGGAACAGTCTACCCAGAGAGGTGGTGGAGTCACCATCTCTGGAGTTGTTCAAGAAACAACTGGATGTGGCATTTAGTTCTATGGTCTAGTGGCCACTACATGGTGGTAATCAGTCAAAGGTTGGACTTCCTGATATTAGAGGTCTTTTCCAACCTAAATTATTCTGTGATTCAAGGGGGCAAAATGCTAAATAAAAATAGACTCAAAACCAATAATATTGTAGGACACAAGTACTTATCCCAGTGTGAACCACTAGTTACATAGATTCTCAATATGATATATCTGAACAAAAGCTTCTAAAAGGTCAAAATATTGGACTCAGTAGAGGTGGATCCAAAATAAGTATGAATATGCCCATCTACTCCCTCATAACCATGAGCAAACACTAAAGATCTTAGAAAATAGTCGTAATATCTAACTATTAAATTGAATATTAAAAACAACATGGTTTTCTGAATCAAGCAAAATATTAGACCTCAAAACATGGCCTTACAAATAACTTACCAATTTATTTTTCCTGGTAAGCTCTATGTTTTACGGTATTGGTCTTTCTCGTGAAACAGAGACATCAAAATAAACTTACTCTGGGGGTCAATTAAAATTTGTCATGAAATTAAATGATTTCTTATTTTAGAGCACGAGAAAACACATTTTGGTTAAACCTTGCAGTGAAATAGAACATTATTTCCTAATAAAAATTTTATGTGCTTCACTTCAAAAGCAGTAATGGAATTTGCTTCAACCTGGTTTTTACCTCCTTAACTATTTTGAAGATGTGACTATGGATTAAGCATGAACTAACATGTCATTTGCAGAAAAAAAAACAAAAAACCAAAACAAATCTAAATATGTTTTGCTTGGGGAAAAAATAAACAAACCACCTTTATTTAGGACATTTGGATACAATTCCAAAATATACGTGCTGTCTCAGACAACTCACACAATGTCTTCATCCCTCAGGCTTCTCCAAAATAAGCCTCTCATCTATTTACACTGCAAACTGTTGGGAGCATAAACTTTTGAGCTAAAATTATTCTACTAACTAGATGTTTTCTAATACAACAAGGTTCTCACTTCCACTGGGGCATTTATATTGTGGAGTCAAAATTAATAATAACTCCACACTTATCAAATCAAACTCTTAAAACTGGAGGGACAGGGAAGAAAAAAAAGCCTCAAAAATTACCTTCAGAATAAATGTATGAATGTAACTCAATTTCCCACAGGCATTTTGGACAGATATTATTCAAAAACTTTAAAACTAGCCACATATTTTCAATTTAAAGACCTGCCTAAAGGTTCAGTTTTTTTTTTCCAAGAGGCATATGGTGGCTTTGGTTCTGTGGCACAACCAATCTGTACTCAGACATGGGGCAGAGCGGGAGCTGCTCACAGTCCACAAGTGCTCAGTTTAATGCAAATTAAGCATGCAGAAAAAAACCTTTGACATCCAAACCCTACCTACAGTTCCTCCTAGACTTTATGTTGTGGGAAATCAAACGCTGCAGAACACACCACATGCATTCTGCTTCAGGTTTGCCCCATGTACAGCCTATTCTTGTATCAGCAGTTTTCAAAGCAGGAACATCTGTGTTTGTTTTCTGAAAGCAAGGAAGCTTCTGCAGGGAAATTTACTATCAGACTTCTCCACTTAGCTCCAATATTTCACATCACAAACCCATGTCAAAATCATTGTACCGGTGCCCCATCAGATAAGCAAATGATATAATTTTGCAGTCAACGAAAAATAAAGCTCAAAAAGCTTCTTCTGGTTTTGTTTTTACCTCTTCCGAAGCGAACAGGACTAGTCTTGGCAGACCTGAAAGCCCTTTTTCCTTTATGTCAGGACAAAATTTGTATCTTGCTAAGTTCATAGCATACATATTGGAAACAGCACCACCTGCAGAAAGAGACAAACAAATACCATATTAGTCACAGTCCTAGCACCTGTCCTGAGTAAGTACTTGACCTACAAGGGAAAAAATAAGCCATACAGTTAGCTTAGGGATGTGTTCATCCCAGCTTAATTCCTCCCCAAAGGCTACAGACATAAAATGAATGCCGGGCTCTGCAGCACACCTGGAAACAGAGCATATTTGAATGCTCTTGGGGGATATTTCCTGAGGAATAAGAGCTGCGCCCAAGCAGTCCTTCCCTGCCACAGCTCCATCCCTTCTATACTGAAGCAGTGCCAGTTCAGCTGCCTGCACAGAGGTGAGCTGTGCAGGCACTGTACAGAGCCCAGGAGATATCTCAGGCAACCAGGCCCCAGAACACCAGGGGGAGGAAAAAAATATTAGGAAAAAAAACAACAAACACGTTAAATGGGAATGAGAAGATCTGCAAGGTAAGATCTGGATGGGTTTTATTCACTTAAAATAATAAAATCAAAACAACAATAAAACAAAATCAGCATCAAAAAGCAAACAATTAACTTATCTTTTGACAGGAGCTAACTAAGTTTCAAGCAAGAAATTCTACTGTAAAACAAAGCTTCTATGAAAAATACACATCAAATTTGGTGTGAAAAAAAATAAATACCATTAATATATTAAAAAAAAAACCTATGGGATTTTAGGGTGTTTATCTTTCTACTACTTATACGTAAGGTTAGAGTGGCTGACTTGGTTTGGGTGGGGGAGTTTAAACTCATTTACTCATTTTATTCCTCTTCTTTCCCCCAAAATAAATCACAGAATCACAGAATGTTCTGAGTTGGAAGGGACCCACAGGAATCATCAAGTCCAACCCTTAGCCCTGCACAGGACCATCCCCAAGAGTCACGCCATGTGCTTGAGAGCATCATTCAAACGCTTCTTGAGCTCTGTCAGGCTTGGTGCCGTGGCCACATCCCTGGGGAGCCTGTTCCAGTGCCCAGCCACCCTCTGGGGGAAGAACCTCTTTCTAATATCCAACCTAACCCTCCACTGACACAACTTTAGACCATCCTCTCTGTTCTGTCACTGGTCACCACATACCAGAGATCAGTGCCTGCCCCGCCTCTTCCCCTCACCAGGATGTTGAAGAATGCAATGAGGTCTCCCCTCAGTCTCCTCTTCTCCAGGCTGAACAGACCAAGTGACCTCAGCCACTCCTCACACAGCTTCCCTTCAAGGCCCTTCACTATCCTTGCCCTCCTTTGAACACTCTCTAAGAACTTAATATCTATCTTATATTGTGGTGCCCAAAACTGCGCACAAGACTCAAGGTGAGGCTGCCCCAGTGCAGAGCAGAGCAGGACAATCTCCTCCCTTGCCCTGCTGGTGATGCTTTGCGTGATGCCCCCCAGGACACAGTTGGCCCTCCTGGCTGCCAGGGCACTGCTGACTCATATCCAACTTGCCATTGAACAGGACCACCAGATATAAAAGCTTCACATGGAGCCTAATTATTTGTTATGTGAATAATCTGTGAAATAACACCATTATGCTTCATGGATTCAATAGAGTGGGTTGGACCACTGCCTTACAGAACACTTAAAAACCATGGCTTATCAAACAACTTATGAAAAGCTGGTTGGCTTTAGCATTACATTTAATAAAATTATAAAAACTCAAAGAAGTTAAGCTCATGTAAACTCTTGCTCCCACAATTCATAGGCAAGACACATATCTATACCCTCAGGCACCACCAGTGGTCTAGCACATAAAACAGCTCCCTTTCTGTCAATTAAGTTGACTCATTCCAACGAGGCTGTTGATACTGTTGCTAATAATGTCAGGAAGTTACAAACAATCAATTTCCATGTAATTATACTTAATGTAGAACTGTTTTCATTCATTCACTGATCAGAATCACCAAGTTGTTACTAGAAACACGTAAGATAAGCCTACATTAAATAGCTCTGTGTGTGCATCACCAGGCTTTTGCAGGTACTTTCAAATAGTCTACATTACTCCCATGTTCATAGAATTAATGGTATTAGGTGCTTTACAGTGACTCGGTTTGAGGACTGAACTGTTCCTACCTGGGTTAAATATACCATCACCTTCTTCCCAGCCTATGAACTCAATCATTTTCTTGATGACTGCTTCTTCCACCAACAGAAACACAGGGGATACTTCATATGTATATCTGAACAAAAATAAAAACATTGCAATTGGTATTAAACTACAGAACTCATGACAAAGATAAAGGCTTCTTGTCCCTCTCTCCAATCTATCAGCAGCTGACCACCACCAGCAGCAGAACTCTAAAGTAAAAACATTATGCATGTGACCTAGAAGAGCAATTGCTCAGGTCATGACAGCATCACATTGACACTTCCACTCTCAAAGTAATATATTAGAGTTTGCTCTTAATGTAAGTCACACACTTAAATTTCAGCTTTACATTTGCAAGTAAACAGTAGACAGGTAATTTGCATTCAACTCCGTGCACAATGCTTCAATGGATATGAACAACTAAGTTAAGCCTGTTTAATTAATTTTTATATATCAAGATAAAAATCTAGGGTTAAAAGCATTGGAAAAAAAAAAAAAAAAATCTTTCCTCAAACTCCACCTCACAAACAAGGAAAAAAGGCTCGTCAGATTAGACAACCTTCTGGTGAGCTGTTTAGCCAAGCTGAATCAGACTGTTTTCTCTCCCAAATTCATGCACAATTCCTACCTCTTCTGTAATACTGAAAACAGAAATTAGAAGCAAGGCAGTAAAAAAACCTGTTATTCCAAAAATTATGCTAATTCGTCATCAAGAGGACAAAGAACCACACTTACACACTTGGGTTCAGGGCTTCTGTAATGAAACGAGCCACTAACGAATAATAATCTAGTCCAGCATAGAGCTGATTGAAAAACCTTGGGTGATCTGAAAATACAGATGAAAAGCAAGTGATAGGATATACAAGAAAAGAGAATACATCACAGTCCCTCTCAGTTGAATGTCAATCATTGCAAACCATAATACACCCCATTCTCTCAGTGTTCTCTGGATTTACTGTCCTTTTCTTAGGTTAGACAATTCTTGGAAAGTAAATTTAATAAGCACTTTCAGACCTCAAAACAAGTCTTGAGAGACAAGTGGTGCATAGAATAAATGCGAATTGTTCACAAGTTTTACAAATCAAGAAAAGAAAAGGGACTGACAATTGAGGGTATATAGCGGCTTTAAATGGTGGTTGAAAGAGGCCAAATTTTGCTAGGCAATAGAATATAGGAACCTGCTGATCCCAGGCCGCTGTGCCTGTGCTCCCAACAAAGGGTCTATACAGAGAGAAAGAGCCAGTGTGACAGCTTGGGAAAATTTATTGCACACTTAAAATGAAAAGTTAAGAGAATTTGTTTACCTGCCTTGAAACACTGAAATGTAACTAATTATGACAGAACTCTATACTATTGCTGACTATAAAAACAAGTCAGTTCAACACTGGGATCGCCACCTAAATTTTAATCCACAGCATAGTACTTTTACATGCAAAACCAGGTAAGCTGTATGGTTCTATTTATATTATATTTGGGCCTTCAATAAATGCCTATACTTAAATTGAAGGCGATGTGCGCAGTATACTCTTTTATACAACATCTTTTCTAAGGTGACATAGTGTAACAAATAATCTAAAGGCAATTTGCAGAAGTGAG
The DNA here is from genome assembly GCA_013396735.1 of Grallaria varia. NCBI lineage: Eukaryota > Metazoa > Chordata > Aves > Passeriformes > Formicariidae > Grallaria > Grallaria varia. The sequence continues at coordinate 13,474 of VWZG01004791.1, read as the reverse complement.
ATAAACATTTTGCAGTAACTCAGTAATTTTATCTGCATATTATTAGTGCATTCTCCCTGCAGATCAGTAGTGCTGCTCTTCTATGGTTTTCAAAGGCAAGAGTTCACACTCCAAATTATTTCACTTTTTACTTTGTAGCAACAGTGACTGCAGCAGGGAATATAGCCTGGAAATGCACAACTAACTATATCAAATGTCCTCTTCACTTTCCAAAACACAGCTTAAGCCATACCATGGATGAAATCCTGAGCTGCTGATTCCCAGCACTATTTCCTGAACAGATGTTGTTCATCCCTGTTTGCTAAGCTTGAATTATCCTACACATGCTGAAGAAAGGTTAGCTGTAGAGAACTAATCCTGCAGAGATGTGGCGTACTGTCTCAAACACTGCGGGCTTTCTTCTCACCAGGTCTGGATAAGGAATTACTGGCTATCAGCAAATTAACTCCCTGCAAGACTGTTGCTCAAAAAGAACAATAATAAAGGAGGGTAATCATTACCAAGGACATATACGGGCAATGATGGCGACTCCAAATCTCATCACTCAGACAGCAGGTAATCCCACACAAAGGTCCTTCAGCCTGTTTTGCTAGACTGTTATATACTTGCCTAGGTGACTTTCACAAGACTTCAAAATGACAGAATCTATCAATAATGCCAATGGCATTACATTAATTAGTTTATTATTTTGCCATTATTATACACTTTAGTCAAACCTATGGTGACCAGCGTTCAGTCAAACAACAGAAACATGACCAAGTGTTTGCATACTTGTATAGGCAGGCAGAACACAAACATCCACACCGCCCCTTCTCTGTAATGCGACACAGCTTTGTAAACACTGCCCTGTCCTCCTAAGTGAGCATATAAAACAACCATGCTAGAAATCACATTCCTACTGGTTTTGACGCTGTACTGTATAACATCCCGGCACAGTTGCAGGAGCTTCTGATGACATTCTCCGTTGTCCCTCATTTCCAGGTCAAGAATCTGCTTAAGAGTTTCGGGGGCTTGCCATTCACAGACCTAGTGATGGGGAGGGGGCAGACACCATCAGTGAACAGGTTTGGCAGGAGGAAGAGGCTATAAAGGTACAAGGTAAGCACCACGTTCAGCACTGCTTTCACAAAGCTTCCCACTGCAGGGCAGCATGGCACCAGAAAATATCTCTGGTAAAATGGTCTTATGGATTGTTGGTTTTATTGCATCTCAGTCATTGCGCAGCCACAAAAATTAGAGTAGTGAATGTTGGAAGACAGAACAGAAACAGGCCTGCAGCTCAAATTCTGTCCTTAGCTAAGGATTTATAATCACAGCATTTTCTGATGCTTTTCTGCCAAGGGGTGGGAGAAAACAGTACATGCCCAAAGGCAAGCATAATTTATTTGCATGTCTTCTTCCCATACAGTCCCTTAAGCAGGGGTTCTACAAAACCCACAGCAATCCCATAATGCTGCCCTTTCACAATGGTACCACATCCACTGCTCCTCCTTCTCCAGCACCACTGCCCCTGAGGAGCAATCAATTCACTCACCCCCGCCCCAAACAAGAAAAACACTACAGTCATTTGTGATCCTAAAGAAAATGACCATTGTACTCCGAGATTAAAAAAAAAGAAAAAGCCCTCATTACTTTCTGGCAGATATATATACTAATTACATTATTGGAAGGTTTTATAATATAGTCTTTTTTAATTTGTAAGGCTGCCATTTTATTTCAGAGCCAAGCACAGATTAGAAGCAATACTGAGGCTACTTAAAGTGCAGTAAAATACAACTTACAAAAAAAAATTGATTTCCTGTTATTATCTCCATTAAAATTCCCAAAAGCACTCTATTGCCTTACCTTTTCTGTTATATCATCAGCTTTCTGGACAACTTCTTCCATTATCATCTTACAGGCCTCTTCCACAAACTTCTCTCCTGCTTTTGAGTCCATTATTGGACCATTTAGGATGACCCCATCCACCAAAATAGCATTCTTCTTCTGGAGCATTTCCTGTTTGCAAACACCAACTGTAAGGTAAATAGTTCATCATTAGAACAAGGCCTGGACAACTAAATAATAAACTAAAAATATTCTTTCATTGCTGAAGATTTACTCAACTTGAGAAAAAACTCACATGGACTTTTTACGTGTACAAAAACTCCAGATTTGATGGAAGAATCTTTACAGACAAAAAAAAAATAAAATCATGTGTTCCTTCAAACCTTGACTGCTAGTCTGTAGATAATAGCCTACTATATTGCATCTACTGCTTTCTGTAGCATGCAAAAACATGCAAGGGACCTTCCAAACACAGACCAAAACACAGTTCTGGCTTAGAACATGTTACAGCTGGATAAACAGAAATACAGTGAAAGATAATGGGCATTTTTGTTAGCTGAAACTGCTCCCCTCCACATGCTATCCCTTCTGCTCCCTTTTTTTCATGAAATAATTTTCAGCTTCATTTCCCATATCTTTATGCTACTCCTTCTCCCCAGCCAGTTCTCTTGCTCTGAGTCCTCTGCATTCTTTGCAAAGTGCTTCACTGACCCACACTCCATGAAAATATAACCTTTTGGATTGCTGTCAATATCACACACCTGGACTTCTTTCTGCCCTTATCCTATTAAGCGCTCTCAGATACTAATTACAGTAATCTACTAGGTGTAGTAATCTTGTTAATTCGCTTCTCCAGTGATGATCTCCTTCCTTTCCCTCGCCTTTACCCACAAGCCGTACTCTCCCGATGTGTTCCATAAACGCATTGCTGCTTCCTCCTTTATATTGCTTCTGAAAGCACAGCCAAGATGCTTATAAGACACTGGCCAATAGTAACAACTACATATCAATTTCATGTATTGATTTCATATGGCAAGATCAGGACTCCAGTTTTCACCAACATGAGGATGAAGTTGAAAGTGAGACATTTGCAGATACCAAGGGAACAGACATTTGAAACAGTATAGTGCTGAAAGGAGAAGCTGTAACCACCATAGCCAAATTATCTGGGTTACAGACAGCATCTGTTCACTGATCTTGCCTTAGAATAGCTAAGATCTATAAAGCCAGGCAGCACTGCCACCTACAAAGGCTTGTCTTCATCTGCAGTGAGGACAGTGGAAGGCTGTGATGTATGGAGAAAGATCTGTGCCCAAAACAACTTTGTCTTCTGCCTTACTTTTTGTTCCAGTTACAAAGTACAGAAGACAGGTGGCTCTTTCACAGACCTAAATAACTGAATTTCCAGAAGACTTCCAGACACTGCAGTCTGACACATTCATCATTTTTATCATAATTACAACTCCTCATGCACAGGATATAGAAGAACAACAATACTGCTTATAAAAGTGCATCACTTCAAGGTCCATTGGTTGAAGAAATCCTGTCAATCCCATGACTTATTTTCTGAGGACTTAGAGAAGCTCTTCAGTTCACTTTGACTTATCAGGAGAGGTAAGACAAGATAAAACTCTAACACGAGATGGGACCTCAGGCTTCCCATAATGCTGCTGACAAAAATGAGACACGCACACACATTTCTGAAATTACTTGCTTTTAATCCAAACAGGCAATATACTAAATTTTACTATGCAGAGCAGCCTACGGCACGTTGCTATAGGAGAGAGATAAGTGTTCTTATGGGACAGATAGAAAACAAGCAGGTAAACAGTATTAAATCTTTACCAGGCAAGGAGGGAAAATCACAGACATCAAAAATGTCAATTCTCATCATGCTTCCCAGCACACCACAGCAGAGACACTGTAAAGAAACTACAGCTTTGAAAAAGTCTTAGAGGTTTCTCTCTGAAAAGGTAAGCCAGTAGGTCAACTTCATAAGACTGAAAACACCAGGAACTACCAAGGAATTGAAAGACATTAGGTCTTTAGGCAGACAGAACAGAGACCCTTTTTGAATTGAGAGTTAGTTATTTGATGCATAAATAGCTGCCTAAGTACTAGTCAGAGTTTAACATAAACACAAAAAAAGAATCTCAGCCTTAACATCACCTGGAGATGCCATCATCTCCATGTACGCCACAGGTGTTTTGTTGCTGTGAAACAAACAAACAAAAAGAACAACAAACAAGTAAACAAAAAACAAAAAAAAGAGGACAGAAACTAAAAAAACTATAAGGTGGAAGAATATCACAGAGCACAGATGTTGATGCTTCCTTTGGTTACAAGAAGAATATACAATGAGCAAGAGAACTCACTCCTTTTTTATTTTTTTCTCTTTTTTTGTTCTGCTCCCCCTCTCAGGTCTCTGATAGAACCGGAGCTGTGCACAAGGTTTCTATCAGTGATTCCATCAGCCCTATTCATGTCACTTTTCCACAGAGATTAGATACTAGTACTTCCATGACTTCACAATGATGTTTTTCCAGGAATTCTGTGAAAAACAAAAGCAGAATTTTGTTTTCTACTATGTCTTTCCTTAGGGGGCTGGGTGACAGGTCTAACAGCTCCCTATTAGAAGCAGGTCTGTTCACCTCTACACACAGTTTCACAGCCTCCTTGGGACACTTTGTGGCTCCTGAGGAAAAAGATATGCTCTGGAAAAGGGGTGACAGTCTACCTGAAAGTCCACCCCTAGTCCCCACATCTGTGTTGGGACTCAGGCACAGACTATGAAAGAGAAAGGCAAAGCAGAGAGGTTAGAAGGAAGGGATGGAACAGAGCCTTCATTTCCACAGCATTTTACCTACGTAAAGCTCCAGCAAAGAGTTCATTGCTTAGCTCTTTTTTTTCCCCCGGAATAATACTCCTTGCAATTATTTCCCATTTTCACAATAATCTTTTGGTTATCATTTATCATTTCCATCTGAGCTTGTTAAGCTAGATCCTGCCCTGGAACATACCATAAGACCATTACTTGAAATAAACAGCACACTATTTCACAATCAGCACCTAAATCAAGCCCTAAATATACACACTTTATGAGGTAAAGATCTGCAGGTTTTGCAAACCACTGCAGGATATATACACGATTCCCATCTCTCATGTTTTTTCTGCAAATGCCGTGATACTTCATCTTCTAGTCATAACTGTCTGACTTCTGGAGTTCTTACGAGATTTCCAAACTTTTCTTTACCCAAAAATAAATGTGTTTCCTCTTGGTTGCAGTAAAGCCCTGAAGAGGAAAACTAAGCAGATGAAATAAACCTGAAATTCCATAACACCTTTTCTTTTTATCACATTTTTTAGAAGAGCCAATGATCAATTTATTATGTTTTAGATTGGTAAATCTCCAGAAAGATTCCAGGTTCCCTTTTTATGTCACACTACCCAAGTTAAATAGCATGGCTTTAACGCCTTCTCAGAGCTCAGCATCCGAGATAAGAAACACACACTGTCTTTATGAGCAGGTAATACATGTTATCTTTTTAAGAAGAATTTTAGGCCTTTTATATATCCGTCTCAAACAGACCTGATTGCACTAAAGGAACGCGTTCCACATGAAGCCCTCTTCTTAGAAACAGCATCCTGTCACATGTACCTCTTGTTTTCAAGCACGATAGGGAAACAATCTAGAGATGGAGTTGCAATAAATATGTTCTTTACTTCTTGAGAATACAGAAACAGACTCCCAAGGAGACTTAGAAAACAGACTTCTAGAAAATACATCAAATACAATTTCAGCCAAATGGCTCCAGGCTTGAAACAGAACTAAAACTTTACCAACTGGAAGTGCTTTAAAACAGAGATTAAGGATTATTGACTCCTCAGGATATCTTTGGGCAAAACAGAAGACTCAATCGTGCTCCAATTGAAGACAATTGGGCATTCAGCCACTGGCTTCAGCAGCGGCAAAATCAAGCTCGTAATTCCCCCATTTCATCCTGAGAGAAATATTCTATTACAGAAGCCTAAGAATATCCAACCAGCATTTCATTTTTATGATCGATATTATTTTACCAGCAGAAAACATAAATTAATTAGAGTTGGAATAATGTATAGAAAATATAAACATTTTCTCAGATGTCTCTATATTTTTATGTAAGCACTACCAAGTATTTTTAAAAGCTGCATCTGTGTTTCCATATTTGACTGCTAAATCCTTGCACTACAGAAAGAAACTGAAGCATTGTACTTGGCCTCTTTTAACAACATATTGTAATAACATTTGGGAGAGTAGCATGAAATGACCAGAAAGATTTACTGCTCACAAGGAAAATGAGGAAACAGAAGGGAGTTGTTGTGAAAGAGTAGCTTGTGCTTGGATGCCAGGGCCAAATCCTGTTCAGTTTACACTGTATTAGCACCACTGACTATTCCAGGGAATGCAAAAAGCTGGCTTTGACCAAAGGCCTATTTCTGTTTTGTAATAAATGACATAATACTCGCAAGCATTAATTAGAAACAAAATTTAAATTTCTCATTCTGTATGATCAAGTCATGGCTCATCTTTCAGAAGACCACAGTGTATTCTTTTAGTGTGTTCAGCAAAAAAAAAGTGACTTCAGTGTCAAGACTCAACACCACTACGTTTAATGGATTGCTGTGGTGCTATATCATGTATCAAAGCATTAAAACACAAAACTGTCCCATATTGTGCAGCTGTTTCAGTCCCTTGCTATATATAATCTTTAAAGACACTTCCGTTTCTTTAATCGCTGCTTGCTATACATACGAATGAAGTAAAGCCACTCCAGTCTTAACACAAAAATTCATTGTTTCTGAGTATTCTTTGCAATAGGCCTGGGAAATCAGTTAAGGAAATGCAGGTTTCTTAAAATCTGGTATATAAAGTGTCCTCAAAAAGTCAANTAGTCATGGGTATGGTAGAGCTTTTGCAGTTCTCCCTGTGTTACATATTCCTGTCCTGCAGGTTTAAGGACCAGGCCTGTGGACAGAATTACTTGGGTGCTTCCCAACAGCCTCCTCTCACAGGAATCCTCTGACTGTGAAGAGGCAAACATGCCCTTTATAGAGCAGGACCCAAGGAAAACAAAAGTGCTCTGTATGGACTCAAAAGCCCCTGAATAGACTCATTGAGGACATTCTAGCCCCGAACTGCGACAGCACAACATGTTCTCCATCCCACACCTGAATTTCTCACTCTGAAAGGAAAAGTTGGGAGGGGATTGAAATCTGGAGAGGAGACCCAGTAATGAACATTTGACAGGTCCACACTAGGACAGAGGTGCTGCTTTCAGAGGCATTTCCAGAGCTCTGAGGGGCCACCGTTATGGGTGGGACGCTCGTGACTTGTCATGTTGTGCCCCTTTGCTGTGTGCCAGGCGCTCGCTATACACAACAGTGCTGGCCAGGGTTTCCTAAAGAAACAAACCCCACAACATCAAAAACAGCGGACAAAAGGTAAGAAAAAAGAATCAGAAATTGTTAGGCAGCCAGACCTCAGGAATTGAAGTTAATATTTTGTAACAACTTGGCAATGCCCTAGCCAAGTAACTGTGGGAATGATTCATGCTGTAGCATTTCCAATTAGGAAGAAAGGCTGTAGAGAATTGGAATTCACCTTGATGCGAAACAGCAAATGCCAACTATGAAATGGACATCCCAACTCCCTGGAGCCAAGAAGATTCTCTCAGCTCACATATTCTAATTTCCGACACCTGCTAACAGTGTAGGAAGTACATGAGAAACAAAATTGTTCTTATTTTAATGAAAAGTCCCATATTGATCATGAACATTCAATGAATGTTCCGTTTTCTGTGGGAAAGGGACAGAATCCATGACATCCAAGTCAATCGAAGACACAATGCATGGGGTAGCAAAGGTAACTTCAGGAGGCTGAGTTCAGACAGAAGTGACAAATATATGTGTGATCCACAAGAATATATGGATTCCCTGAGATTTTTCTGGTTCCCCCTTGAGGAAAAAAAAAAAAAAATGCAACCAAGACAAAAATAGGGTTTTTTCCCAAATGGAAGTTCTGCAACTTGATTTAAAAGAGTTCATGACAGGCTGTAATTTCACGCAAGAACTACTTTTTAGTTATACTATAAATTTTTAGCTCCAGTCTTTCAAAATCAACTAAGAAAGCAGCAATTTATTAAAAGTGAGTTTTATGGCATTCAATGCAAGTTAAAATATACAAATAGATGAAAAGTCTAAATTTAATTTTAGAAAGCTTTACCTTTACACTCATTTTACAGTCAAAACAACTCTTTTCCTCTCACTGTTTCTTAATATCATAAACACTTCCTTATTTTCTGCTTCCTACAAAGGATTTCCAATTGCTGTTCACTAGCTCATATGTACAGCATGTCTCTGAGATACGCCCTTATTTACTAACACCGTAAGAGCACTGAGCTAGTGCATAGTAAATGAGGACGTAACTTTCCAGCCCGCTAGGTCCTCTGAACTAGTTTCTGTGTAGATATTCATAATTTATTAGTGCATTAATTCAATGTAAAAGTAGTTCAAAGTAGCCCAATGCACTTCCAAAATGGAGCGAGCTGCTTTGCAAAGACTGTTGTGATCAGATCAGCAGAAACCAGTCACACAGATGAGAGACCCAGCAAGGCTCTGGACACACCACTTCAGCCTGTGCCTGCCACGCTGCTGGGTGACACTGGCAAGTGCCAGCAGAAGACACTAACAATCCTTTTCTAGAGCATCAGCCTGGAGGTTGCCTGGTAGAAGCTCAGATCTGACCACACTATGCATGCAGAACTCACCAATGAGACCATCCGATGGCAAGGCAGCTGAGAGAGACCAAAACAGTGCAACCACACCACCTGTAGTCTGACTGCACCCATGCCTTTCACTTTCCCTCTAACAGAGGCAGAAGATGGATAACTTTGTTTGTTTGTTTGTTTTTTGACCATGCCAAAATTTGAGACAGTCATTTGACCTCAGCATTAGCATTGCAACCAAATACCAGACACATACAGCACTTGTTGCCTGCTCTTTTCCCTTCAGGCTGGTGCAACAGCTTTTAAACATGATACATTGGCCCAAAAGGGGTCTCAAGAATCCCCTAATAATGGAGTAGGTCTGCTTGAGAAAAATGAGTCTGAGCAGCTCAATGAGACCCTGCAAGCTGCCTTGCAGTGTAACTACGAGAGGGACACCAAGCCACTTAGAGAAAACCTTTCTTGTTGAAAAAATGACAGTTGCCAATGGATAAGATCATATTCATGGGGCTTTTCAGCTTATATGAGACATGACAAAGGACAGAGACATCCAAGTGTTAGTGTCACAAGCTCTTCCAAATTAACTAGATTTAACCAATTACTTTGTTGAGCTATTGCTAATATGCTGACAAGATGCCTCAGTCACTAAGAACCACTTTTCTCATCATATTTGTGGCACTGAAAAACTTCTGGTCTGGTGACTTTTACTTTAAAAGACCATTCGGTTTACTGACACTAGACAGGTTTTTCACTACAAAAAAATTAAAGATCACTTGTACTCAAGAAACAGTAGGAGATGGACATGCATAATTTGAATCAGGACAAAGATACCTTTTATTACCCTTAGACTAGGCCTGACAATAATCAAGAGAAACAACCTCTACTAATACACCACAAAGCAACACTCATTTGTCTTTTCAATTTATTATTCCTTCACTGCACATATATAAACTTCATTAATGCTAAAATAAGGTAACTTGTGTGCACAGTTGGGAGAATAAAAAGGGGGGAAATGGCCCCAATTTAGCCATGTCCTGCTTAGTATCCTTGACTTATCAATGCTTTACAAACAACTACTTCCAAAAACCTCTGCAGTCTGTGACATGAGACAAAGCAAAAAAGACCATAAGAAATTTAACTTCTGATTTTTGCGAAGCTGAAAGAGGTAGTTTCTGTAAACATCTGGGATGAGCATAAAAAAGTATCCCAAATCTTACCACAGGGTGGGGGGAAGTTAGAGAAATACAAAGATGTGTACTTCAATTTGTCCATTTTTTCTGCCCTGAATGTGTAATAAATGCTTATGCAAATATAAATGGTCTTTAAAGAGGCAGGAAGCTTAAAATAGTCAAGGGCTGGCAAATTAAGGCACATTAAATCTAAACTGTTTAATAGGCAATAATAGCTGAATCAGTATGCAACAAGATCTCTTAATGTATTAAAAAGTGACAATTCTTGGTTGTATAAGTGACAGCTTAAAAGATGCCTTAATCAAGGAAAAAAAATTATTTATTGAATTTCTCAAATGTCAAATTAAGCTTCTGCACTAAGTGTTCGTTAACTGCCAAGAAAATTCTTATTAATTTTAAAGCACCATGAATGCACTCACACAGAATGGCTTTATTTGATGCAAGCTTCATTCCTTGAAATCCTGTTTCCTGTCCTCTGATGAAGTGATACGAGCAAAGATCCCAGTACCTCTTTTATCAGATCAGATTTTAAGACACAGGAGAGATCCTATTCCTCTGCTCTGACCAAAATGCTAAACCTGAGTGTCACATTACCAGCGCCTTAAAGTCGCACTAACTTGCAGTATGTTTTCACCGTGCTTCACATTACAGCCGCCTGAGATGGCAACGTAGCAACATCTTACACAAAATGTTTACCGACTCACCTCCCCAATCTGCTGGCAACATAAACCACATAACGCCCCAAACATGCCATATACGCACTGAGCAGCCAGCAATTCAGAAGTTAAAAAGCAGTATATTGCATGAAATGCTGGCTGCTCCCTTCCTCTGGTGGTTTCCAGCTCTGATGCTGTTTGTTGTATTTGATGAGCTAGCAACTTGCTTGAGAGTCTGCTTAATACATTCAGCCCTTATTCCCCACAAGGGAACAGCTCACCTATTTTTTTTTTCCTCCAAATACAGAATTTGCCAGGCTTTCTCCATGCCAAAACAACCTCGGAAAATTACCCTCATGCCAAATGACTGAAGGATATATGCAGTCCAGATCCCTTTCTGCAGCTAGGAGTAGGAATTTACAACCTGGTTCCCTCTCATTAATGGACTTTTGCTGTATTTCATGTTAGAGGAAGCACAGCCTGAAAAAGAAAAATCCTCTCACTCATCCCTGCACAGTCATTAAGGCTTCCCTTGTGGACAGTGGTGATGTCTGAAAGAAATTAGGCTCAATTAGCAACAAGCAAGATGAAACTCAAGTGCACACTTTCAGATACATTTACAGCATTTAAAAGAGGGGAAAATCAACTAAACAGAACCAAAACAAAACCACATGGAAAAGAACCCACAGCATCATCACCCCATAAGGCTGTACCCCTTGCACCCACCACAGCAGCCCCTATCCCCATACAAAGTTTCCACTCCAACCATGTCTACCTTGTCAGCTGCACAAAACAAACACAATGCTAGTGCTGCAACACCTCAGGTGCCTTCAGACTTTGTCTCATATATGTTTTCCAACACAACTTTAAAAGCTTATAATCTTAAAATCAGTAATGAAAGGAGAACTGCACGTATCAGCCCCAAAAGTCTGGTTTTAACAATGAATTCACATTTGCTTGGGGGAAAAAAGAAAAAAAAAAACAAACAACCAAAAAGAAGAAAATAAAGAAGCTTTCAGCAGGCAGCAAAGTTGTACCACCTCAAGAACCACAGAGCTACAATGCAGGCCAGCTTCCTTCACCATCCCACTCACGTGAAGTTCATTCACCAGACAGAACCTGGCAGAAAACATAGCACATCACCAGAGGTAAAGGGAAGAGAGGACTGGGAGAGTAAAGAATTCCTCATGAGCGAGAAAGCAGAGACATTACAGATGCTACTCATGAATAAGGAAGGGAGACTGGAAAACCTGCAGCAACAAGGGTGGAGATCATGTTATTACCACACATTCTGTCTTACCAGCACAAGCCAAAGGTTTGGGAACAAAATTAGACTTTGGCTAGCATACATCAGGCAATATTTGAACAAGAACACGACTACCCAGCTAAACCACCAAGATCTCAGTGTTAGTGACTCCAGGCAGCATATCTTTGGTGTTGTCCTGGCAGAGGATATAAATACAAGGTGCATCTGAAGCCAATTCCTTTTGGAGCTGCTGTGACTCCTACAGTACTGCTCCTGCTCTTCACGTGGTACAGCTGCCCTTACAGTACAGCCTTAGACTACTGTGCAGACCAGATCATATTGTACCACATGGATCAGCATATCACACTAGAATGCTCATGTAACGTTACAATCCTCATTCAATTTACAGCTAATAAAGCAAAAGGGAGCCACTGTTTTTAGCACACTACGCGTCTGGAGTTTTCTTTGAGAGACATGATTTTCTTTGGAGATTTTCCCACCAATACAGTGCTAATAACATGGATGACTCATGAATGCAAGATACGGAACTTCTGAGAGATAAGCTAGAAGGCTCGTCAACCTGGGAATAAAAACTTTTTTACTGTTTCAATCACGTTTAAAGAAAACTTTAAAAAAAAAAAAAAAACAAACCACAAAAAAACAAAAAACCAAACCCCCCCCCCCAAAAAACCCCCACCAAGCAAACAAACAAAGAAGCCCACTGTTGTTTGACTGTTTCCAAAAGAGATTCCCAATTTGAGATAAGTGGAGAAATTCTTATCAAGAATATTGATTTTGTGGGAGAGGAGGCAGTTATCTGCAAACATGTCTACTATTTTCTGACTTAGCAACAAGCTTCCACTCACAAGACCGAAGAATTCCTTGTTTATTAACCTTGCAAACAACATCACACCTAAATCCTAAGTGTGCCACAATTTAATCTCTGCATTTTCTAAGCTCCTGCAGCGTGTCTCATTACTGCTGGTCACAGGTCATCCCCATCCCCAGCTTTCATAAATACGTGGCCAACTTTTACTTTTCACTCCTTAATGATGCAAGGCCTTCCTCTTAATGCGGGTGAAACACTTGATAACACATTTATAAAACATTATATTAACTTCTCCCTTGCTGAGAGCTTTTGTTCCAAAGCAGATCACTGTATTACAATGCCTGTTCTATTCTGGAGCCCGAAGGG
>VWZG01004790.1:566641-577075 GCA_013396735.1 Grallaria varia | reverse complement strand
AAAGGGGAGCAGCCATTCCGGCCCCCCTGGAGTGGGATGGGATGGGGAAGAAGGTTCGGCATCCCGGACTCCTGCCGCGGGATGCGATGGAGAAGGATGGGGAAAGGGGGATCGGCATCCCGGCCCTCCTGCCGCGGGCTGGGGAAAGGGGGATCAGCATTCCGGCCCTCCTGCGCGGGATGCGATGGAGAGGAGCGGAAAAAGGGGAGCAGCCATTCCGGCCCCCCTGGAGTGGGATGGGATGGGGAAAAGGGGATCGGCATCCCGGCCCGCCTGCCCCGTGATCGGATGGGGAGGAGCGGGGAAAGAGGCATCGACAATCCCGGCCCCTCTGCAGCGGGATGGGATAGGGAGGTGCGGAGAAAGGGCATCGGCGATCCCGGCCCGTCTGTCGCCGGGAAAAGGGATCGCACTTCCCGGCGCTGCTGCCCCCGCTCCCGGCCCACGCGGAGACACCCGGTCCTGTCTAGGAGGCAAGAATTGGATGCAGGATGCATTAAACACCAGAACATCCCCAAAGGAGGGGATTTATTATTAGTGACCCACCCATAGAGGGAAAAGCCTCAGTCCAATTCCTTTTCCTCTCTTTTCGGTGGCGCCCAGCGACAGGGCGGGGAGCAATGGGCATAAAATAAAACACAAGAAGCTTCACCTCACCATGAGGAAAAGCTTTGCGTTGACGGTGGCAGAGCACTGGAACAGCTGCCCGGGGAGGGCGTGGAGTCTCCCTGTCTGGAGACATCCCAAACCCAGCTGGACCCATTCCCGTGTCACCTGCTCCAGGTGACCCCACCTTGGCAGGGGGTTGGACTGGATGATCTCCAGAAGTCCCTTCCAGCCCTAACGATTCTGTAATAAATCCACACAATTGGCAAACAAACAAGAAACAAAAGAAATCACACGTTCTTCTACCCGCAGCTCACAGAACTCTTTGTTGGAGGAGGATTTGATTGTTTTTGTCTACCGGCAACAGAGATGTGTTCAAAGTTACAGCTGGTAAGACAAAAAAACAAGTTGCAGTCGTGCTGATGGTGACAGGATTCTGGGAAGTGTGGAATAACCTCCAGCGAGTGTAAATGGACTCGGGGTTTGACCCCGAATAACCCACAATAACAAATGAACCAACCCTTCACAGGCGCAAACAAAGAGAATCCCAGATGGAGACGCGTGCTTTTAGGGGACAGAAAAGAGAGGAGAAATGTTGCAAGGACAACAGAGGATTCTCAGGCAGCCGCCTGACGAACAGGCGTGTCCTAAGAGCAAACCCCTTCCTAGTGACTAAGCCAGACGGGGCATGTGAGTCAACCTAAAAGCTTGGTGCTGCTGCCAAAAGGAGCGAGCTGCCCTCCCCACTTCCCCCATGGACGAGCCAGGCACTCCTGCTTTTCCCAGGGGCTGGCTCGGCTGCTTAGGATTCCTCAGTGAGAGGAGACTCGGCTTACTAACCTCACATAGAAGCAACTGTATTTTTTCCTTGTCGGTTTTCTGCACAGTTAATGAACTGAACTGACTCACCCTAAGATCACAGAATTATCAGGGGTGAGCATAAAGGATGAGTTGAAACCATTAAGACTGGGAAGAACAGGACCATCCCTTCGGTAACATTGCACTCTTAAATCATCTCGGTAGTCTCATCTAAATCCTCCCTAAAACAGAAACTTCATGCCACTGCTAAGAAGTCTAACACTTCAGTATTGTTTAAAAGGTCTGTGCCTTCCACTTCTCACCCTCAGCTGAGTCCTCCCATTGCTCATTTTGTGCCCGGTCTTGTGTTTGTGTGACCCTGGGGTTAGTCAGTGAGCAAGCTAAATCAGGAGGCTTTAAAAAGTGGGAGTTTTCTGATTAATTCCTGAAACAACTAACTGTGGAGTCAGAGCTGAGTGACAGGGATTGCACAAGGGAAGAAACAAGACACTGAGGTTGCAAGCAACGAATAGAGCCTCCAAGAAGCAGCTGGGAATTTGTTATAACGTGTAACATAAGCCCAAGACAGCAGTGAGGAGGAATGGTCTGTGCAATGAAGGAGAAGTAGTTTTGAGGAACAAAAGTTTGCTCTGTGCTTTACATACTGTAAGTGAGAAGCAGGGTAAAAAAAGCAAAGATAGGAGAGAGCTTTCAGTTCCACAGAAACAGAGAAAGACACAGAAGAGAGTCGCCTTGGAATCCAGCCCAGGAAGAAAATCAACTGCTGAAAAAGAGAGAAGCAAGACATTATCTGCAGGCAGAGGGAAAACCAAGAAGTAGAAAAGTGAATACCCACACGAACAATAGAAACAAGTCTGCATGATTGTAGAGTTTTTACTGAGGAAGACCAATTAACCCATCACATCTGTAAGGAAAAAGGACTTGAGATGTACTGCTGAGACTGAAAAGTCTTGTTACAGTGAGCAGAAGTCCTTCATAGTGGGAGAAATGGCATTCACACACATTATTCTTACACAAACACAGTATGCAGGCGGGAGAACTTGGGGCGATGGGATTGCCAGCCCCTTGAATGCAAGGTGAGTGTCTGTGCAGTGGTCATATGATGTGGTAGTGTTGTTTGTTGTTGCTGCACCAAACCCTCCTGATGGTTTTTTTCTGCTCTGTGGTGCCCTAGTGCACAGAAGTATACATGCACATTGTTACCACCAGCTCCATTCATCCACATAGTAATTCTGAAGCTAGGAACTGAGGCAGTAACCAGATACTTTCAAAAAGTTTCCTAGATCGCTCTCTTTCCATTTTCACTGTCTCCTCCATTTCCTCTCTCTTCTTGAGTATCACAGGATATTATCATATTCATTACCAATTTTGCTTCCTTGATTACATCTTTAGAAGAGACATTTTATTTCCACCCTGCTAAAACACAGGACTTTTCGAATGTACTTCTCAGTGAGAGTGCTGTTATTTTTCTTGCATGTTCCTTATTTGCTGTCCCTAGAATCTCCTTTACAGTCCCTGTAAAGCAATCAAAGAATACAACATTGCTTTGAAAGCATTTGAAACCAGTTTCAGAAATCTCTGTTTAGTTAGCCAGTCGAAGATTCCAATTGCACTTATAATCATAATTGTGGAGTAGATGATTTTAATCTCAGAGAACAAACTCATTCCAGTGGGCCTTAACAAATGTTCTGAGGGGGGGAAAAAATCACTAAAACATACCCCATGACTGTGTTTCTGAATAGCTGTGCTGTGGATTTAAAAAGAAAGGAATTGTGGTGCTTCATCTTTTTGTTCTTCCTGCTGGTACCTGGTGTTACTGGCCTCATTTCTCACACCTTTATATCAGCTATATAAGTAATGCTGTAAGTCCCTTAAAAGGATCTATGAAGTGTCTGCACAACACTGCCTGTACAACACCTCATTTAAATGGTGTTTTTTGTAAAGTTGTCATTGCTTTTACTTGAATATCAAAACACACAAATTCTTGCAAGTTGTCTGACTGAGCACTTCAAAATTAAAAATGTGAGTAGTTTCTGTTAATTTTTTTTTTTTCTGAGTTTATGTTTGGGGTGTTTTAGTTTTTGGAGGCTTTTCTGTTTGTTTGTTTATCTGTTTTGTTTTACCAGAAGTTACTCAATGCTGCCTCTGCTGAAAGAATGGAGTCAGCAGCTCCCGTTCAGAGCTCTGTGCTTTTTTTATTTTGCACATATTTGTAAGCATCAGCCAGCACCAATGCCTTCCCCTTCTTTAGCTGCATCTCTGCTGGGAAGTTCTTTCCTGTAAAGGGGCTGCATCTTTCAGGTGCAGTACCAGTTTATGGAATTGGTTAGAAGTGTTATTGCGATTGTGACCTAAGGAGAGCAGACACATGATTTGAGAAAGGACACAAGGGAAATGAGAGGCTAAATAAAAGTAAAGAAAGTTTATGGACAAGCTAAAGCATATAAAGCATAAGCACAAGCTGAGCAGACCAGTAAAATGAAGATAAAATGATCTTAAGGAGAAAACTCATTAAAAATTTCCTGCACAGTGGATCATAAATAATTATGGCCAAGGAAGCATTATTCCAGAGCTTACAGTTTGAAAAGAAAAACATAAAGAAAGCAACCAGTGACTCAGACGATGGGATTTTGCACATATTTGACATTAATGAAATGCAAGTTGGAATAAATAGTTTGTAAAGCTCAGATTAGCATTAGAAGTGAACTCCAGTACACAAACAAAGAGGAAATCAAATGCAAGATAGTGGCACAATAATAAATGTGCCAGGCATGCATTTAGCAAGAAAAGGAAAAAACCCTCATGTAATCAAGCAAAGCCAAATGAAAAATACGCTATGGAATGAAGATAATACCCTCAAGACACTGTGAATTCTAATCAGGATGCAAAAGATATCTTGAGTATACAGGATGAATCTTCAGAATATGCAACATAAAAGCCACTGCCTGCTGCTAAAACAGTGAGTCTGTATACATGACAAAAAATGCATGACTCGAGTCCAAGCTGATGGATGTATTTGATGAAAATGGCATGTGTTCCTGACATGTTATATCTAGAGCAGATGAAAGTAATTCAACCAGTACAGCACCTGCTTTTCACGCAATCTATTGCATTAGAATGAGCAATAGTTTGAACATACACATAAAAATAAATAATCTCAAAATTACATGAAAGGCACGATAGTCCCTGAACAAAAACTAAGATATTGACAAGGATTATTCAGCCTTCCTGCATAAATAAAAACAGTCATCATATTTTGGAAGCCAGAAGGTGCGCTTAGGTATCGAGAATGCTCTTAGTAGTGAACCTTGCAGCTGAAGAGTATCAGCTCTGCCAGGCAG
This sequence comes from Grallaria varia, assembly GCA_013396735.1. Classification (NCBI taxonomy): domain Eukaryota; kingdom Metazoa; phylum Chordata; class Aves; order Passeriformes; family Formicariidae; genus Grallaria; species Grallaria varia. The sequence continues at coordinate 572,309 of VWZG01004790.1, read as the reverse complement.
GCTCAAAAATCAGTATCAGAGCTGGTGCCACTCAGGAATGCAATATGAGGAATGCCTGCCAGAAAGCGTGGCAATCCATTACAATTAACACCATCTCATTAGCAGGTAATACAGACAAGCATATCAAAAGGAAGTTGGTTTTGATTGTGTCATCATGTACAGAGCGGTTGCTGCCTTCCCAAGGAAAACCACTGATTTTGGGAAGGTCAAAGTAGCTTGTAATAAGCCAACCTTTAAAGGTATTAACTCAAGAGAGTATTAAAATTTGCAGAGTATCTTACCACATCTCTTTCCAACCTCAGCCATGTGCAAAGCATCGAGACCATAATAGAGGAAGAGGCAACCCAAGTATGGTGTACATGCAGTATTGGTGACCTTGCAAGCTGATCCAGTGAGGTGAGATTTGGAGCCCTGTTCTTGTAAAAGCACAGCACTGGTAGTTGTGTTTTTTTGCCTCATCCGTGAAACAAACACATTGAAAAAGACAGCGTTGAAATAAGGTTTCCACAGTGTAAAGATCAGCTCTATAATCAAGAAAAAAATTTCAAACAAAAATCCCAGAAGCTATCAAAGAATTTGAAAACTCATTGCTATTCCTAAATATCAGTAACACATGATACTGAAATGGTAATATTTGAATTTATTTAATGAATTTGAGAAGGACCAGTGATCAGTCTTTTACCAGAAAACCAAGGTGACTAAATCATAGCATGAGAACCTTAATGTTACTACACAAGTGCAAAAATAAAAACAAATTTTCACTCAAGCAATAAAAGGATGTTCTAGTTTAAGAGGATGTTGTAAAGGAATAGGAGAATAAAAAGCATAAGATAAAGATGTGCTTTTGTCCACCATTCTGCCAAAAAGGTCAAAGACCGGAAAAGTGGTCCTATGTACTTCCCAGGAATGACAGAACTGTCAAAGCAAATGGAACATCAAAATATTATATTTGAGCAACTGAATCATCAGACCCAGGATGCTGAGAATAGAAATTCTCTTGAGAATGGGGTCAGTCTGGAATAGAAACAAACATCATGTACTAACAAGATGGGACAGAGCATGAGTAATCATGATATCTGAGAGAAAAGCTAGTCCACGTGGCAAAATAAAACAGAACCGTACAGCATTTTCAACAGGCGTTACAGCAGACTGAAGAACAGATCTTGCAAAACGTGGAAACACACCTTAAAATTACAGGCTGCTGGTGAGACTTTTGGGAACCAGGCAAAATGTCAGGGGCTTACGTAGTACCCATTGAGGGCAGAGCAGTGAAGTGTTTAAGCATGCCTGAACTATGTGCTTGCAATCACAAGATCTCAGTTTACCTTAAATTAGATCATACATTTATTTGAGAACAAGACTTTGATTACATCTGAATGTCCCGAAAAATAGCAAGGCCGAGTTCGCTGTACACATTGCTAAGAGTATTGAAATGGTACAAAGAGCAGAGAGAATACTTTGCATTCTGTTCTTGAATGTTGAAAATATTCCCACAGAAAAGTTTGCTGCAGTGGAGTACAATGCTTGAAGTCATGTTCAGTAACAGAATAAAGGAGTAACACATGGCAATAGGAAGAAAAAGGCCAAATATAAGAGCCTTACAATTACAGCCCTGATCTGTATTTGTATTTAGATTATTTCTGCAAGATAACTCTTGTACCTGAAGCAACCGACATATTTGAAGAGAGAATTCCCCATTCTTATACCAAATCAAAGGGAAGATTCCCCATCTGGAGTATATTGACATTGTGCATCCAGGTGGTGAGAAACATAGAGACATGTAATGAAATGTGTATCAACAATAAAGAAGTGCCATAATTCCTAACGAAGAGGGGTTGTAAGAAAAAGGGGTATCAGTTAACATGTCTCCCTGTGTCTGCCTTTACTTATACTGAGAAATTTTTATCATGGAGTCATTTCATTTGAAAAGTTATAAATCTCTCATTTGATTGTTATTAAATATTTTGTCTTAAATGTGTATACTGTAATGCTATTGCCGCTATTACATGAAGATTTCAACAGACTTAATATTAAAGTTCATACAATCTTATTCCCCCAAAATGAGATATTTACCCTATTTGCATAAAAACAATCCCTAACTCGGACTAATTTAACTGGAAGCTCACATAGGTTAAAACACTAGAAATAAGAAGCAAAGACAGTAGCTTTATAGTTACTGTGGCTTAATTTTGTCTTCTTGGACAGGGACAATGAAATTGACTTTTCTAAGATCTGGCATTGAACTGCTGCCAGGGCTCATGTGTGACTGAACTATTATTCTATTTCTTCTTCTTTTTATCAGTCATCACAACCAAAGATAAAACACACATTTTTTTTTAAAACCCTAAATAAATCCCTCTTCAAAGCACGCTTTTCTTGTGCTTGTTAAAATAAACTAAGTGATGTCTCTTTACGCATTCGGTTTATTTATATCCTATCAGCTACTCATGGAAATAAGTAGAAAAATTATTTTCCTGGTGCAGCTTCAAAGCTGTAGCTTTGTTGATAATTTACTGAATTAGCAATTACTGAAAACTTATGCTGCAAAATGGGGTTGAGCCCCAGCTCTCTCAGCCTGTCGTCACAAGGGAGGTGCTTCAGTCCCCTTATCAACTTCATGGCCCTCCTCTGGACTTGCTCCAACAGATCCATGTCCTTCTTATATTGGAGTCACACAAGAGCAGAGTGGAGAGGGAGAATCACCTCCCTCACCCTGCTGGCCACGCTCCTTTGGATGCAGCCCAGAATTTGGGTGGCTTTCTGGGCTCTGAGCGCACGCTGCCAGCTCATGCAGAGTTTTTCATCAACGAGGAGGCTTTTTGGTTGTTTTTCCCCCCTTTTTCAGTATTAGAGGGGTTTAAATTCACCCTGAAACCTTTCCGACAGCGGGAGATCCTGACCTCCTGTTGTTACACAGCCTAGAAGAAACATTGACTCCTTCTTGTAAATACACTGCTTATCTTATCAAATTTAGGTGAAATGGGTCAATGCGTTCAAACCAGGTCACAATAAAGGTGAAACAGAATCCATTACTTGCTCTCGGCCAGACCCAATGGCAAACGTTCTGTTGGGGTCACAGGACGGGTTGGGTGGGAAAGGACCTCGAAGACCACCCAGTTCCACCCCCTGCCATGGGCAGGGACACCTTCCGGCTGCTCAGAGCCCCGTCCGGCCTGGCCTCGGACACCGCCAGGGATCCAGGGGCACCGCAGCCCCCTGGGCACCCTCTGCCAGGCCCTCACCGCCCTCACAGTGAACAATCGCGGCTTAAAAATCAAATCTAACCCTGCTCTTTTTTTTTTTTTTTCCTCTCCGGTTTGGAGCCACTTCCTCTTGTCCTGTCGCTGCAGTCCCTGACGTGGAAAGGACACGGGGAAAGGACACGAGGAAAGGACACTTGACTTTTCCAAGCGCCTTACAAAAGCAAAACCAGACAAAGAAAGAAAGAAAGAAAGAAAGAAAAAAAAGAAAACCGGACCGCCGTGGGGACGAAAAGCAAAGCGAAAGCCCGCTCGGCTGCCACAAACAGACGATGCTCGTCCCATGGCCGTTGCCGTTTGTGTGTCCCTCCTCCCTCCGTGNGGGGGGGACGGTGGGGAGGCGAAAAGGGCGGCGCCGCCTCACCGCTGCGATAAACTCCGGCAATTCCCTCACAGCTCCCCGCAGTTTCCCCTCCGCCCCGCCGTGTGCTCGGTAGAAAGAAAGAAAGGTGAGCTCCGGCCGCTGGGTGAGCTCCCGCCGCTGGGTGTCTGTGGTGTGCTGGAGAAGCTGTGGGCGCCGAGCCAGCCGGTGTGGCGGGCGGGAGTTGGAACCGCATGGTCTTTAAGGTTCCTTCCAGCCCAAAGCATTCTGTGATGTTACATTCGGCGCCCCGCTGGTCTGTGCGCTGAGGTTGTGGCCCGGCCATTCCTCCCGAGGCTCGGGGATGCGAGAGGCGCTTCTCTCCTGCCCGGAGCCTCTTGCAGAGCGGCTGATGGAGACGTTGCTCGTGAGGCGGCAGTGAAAGCTCCCCTTCCTCTCCCCCGTTGCGCTCCTGTGTGCCGTCGGTCCCGCTTTTGTTGGATAAACAGATGTTTTTGTGCTCGTCCTTGAGCCTTTTTGCGGTTTGTTGCCCGAGTGGGTGATAACACCAGCGGTGAAGGTGTCTGCCATCCCGCCGATGAGGTGCGCGTGTTGGGTTTGAAGGGCCCTCATGAGGGCAAGTGGAAGGGCAGGCACTGAGCTCTCGTCTGCTCTTTCTGGAAGTATATATCCCTGTTTTCAGGCATTGGGAGGGAAATACTCTGAGTCCATGACTATTAGATTTGAATGCTTTCCCCCTCCTCCTCCTTTCTTTATAGGTTCATTTGTTCACGAGGCTAATAGCATATTTCCAGTGTGTTGCCTGTAAAGCACACTAAAGTATGGAGAACTTCATTCTGTACGAGGAGATTGGAAGAGGAAACAAGACAGTGGTTTATAAAGGGAGAAGAAAGGGGACAATTAACTTTGTTGCCATTCTTTGCACTGATAAATGCAAAAGAGCCGAAGTAACAAACTGGGTAAGTAACTTCTTTTCCCAGATACTTTTTCTGTATCTATGAAAAGATACAGCCTACAAAAACCTTGTAGCACAGGTATTCCAAAAGAAAAATACCACACACTTCTTTAGATAGAATATGTCCTAATTTAGATCGATTTTAAATTCCTATACATTAAGCAGAGTCTTATTTTAATGCATTTATTTCTTCATCTGATTTTATTGTTTTCTAGATCACAAGCCTAAACCCATGTTTACAGTCTTGCTGTTTCTGTGATGTGTTAGAGAATTGTAAAAATAATTACTTGCTTGTAGTGGTTGGCTTTACTTTGCTATTGTGCAAATCCATCTGGTAAACAATCAATTTCTTCTTGCTAAGAAGAAATTGATTTTGATGAAAGAATACCGTTTAACATCATTCAATTCTTGTCTGTAAAACCTTGGCAAAATTTTCAACATACTTGCTGGAAAAGAAACTGTGACTGATACAGTTACACAGTTCAAGTATTTTATTTTTCCAGTAGGTAAGTTTTGTTTCTGTGTTAACAGTGGCTGGATGAGAGGTTCTCACCAATGCCACTCTATCACTCCCTTCCTCAGCTGGACTGGGGAGAGAAAATATAATGAAAGGCTAGGGGGTTGAGGTAAGCATAGGGAGAGACCACTCACCAATTGCCCTCACAGGGAAAACAGACTCAATTTTGGATCATTAATTTAATTTATTGCCAGAACAGGATAATGAGAAATAAAATCAAATCTTAAGACACCTTCCCCCTTCCCCTCCCTTCTTCTTGGGCTCAGCTTTACTCCCAGTTTTCTCTCCCTCCTCCCCTGCCAGCAGCACAACCCAGGCTTCTGCAGAGATTAGGCCATGTAGGTATAATAGAAATACAGATTTTAAGGGACTCTTGAATGTTTGTCCTTGTCTGATAAGATTAAGAATGATGGAAAACTTTTTTTTCTTCCTCTCACTGTATTGTCTGTCATTTATATTCTTATAGGAAAAAAAAAAAAGTAGGAGTGCATGTTTGACTCCAATTTCTGATTTCCAGTTTGTTATTATTTTAGTGATGCAGAAAAGTTAAATATTTTTAATTTTGGGTCTGGAACTTCCTCTTTTTTGTGTGTTTTTTTTTGTTTGTTTGTTTG
>VWZG01004790.1:554150-566445 GCA_013396735.1 Grallaria varia | reverse complement strand
CTCCCCTGCCATAAGTCCCTGTAAGTGTGTATATATATATATATAATTTTTTTTTTTTTTATTTCCCAGTTAATTATGTTAAAAACTTTGTTCTAGGTTCGTCTGACTCATGAAATCAGACACAAGAATATAGTGAAATTTCATGAATGGTATGAAACAAGCAATCATCTCTGGCTTGTAGTGGAATTATGCACAGGTAAGGTAAGCTCAAAAGGTAGAAGTTTATAAATGAGTATTTGTAAGAGATTTTGTCTAACAGTTTCTCTACAACAATGCTTAGATCTTTGAAAAAAACCATGGTTTTCTGATTATTATTGAGAGTCCTGTTTGTGTATAAAAATGGTTTTGCTTTTGGAAATGTTTTTAGAAATCAATTGCAATTATATTTCCCCTCTGCTTCACTGGATGCAAAAATTAATAAGAGACCTATGAGTTGGACTTATGGGATTTCTGTGGGACACCTGGAAGCAAAATTTTAGTCCTGGCTACATTTTTTATTCTTTTCTTGAAACAAAAGAAACAAAAAACCCTATACTTACTTCACAGAAACTCTGTGTATGAAGAAGAAACAAACTAAATTGTCTGTTGGCTGTTGTTGACCTCAGGACCTCAAACAGTAACAGAGTTTTACTGTTCCTGTTGTCTCTGAATTCAGTGGAAAATTGCCTGTCATTATCTTTAGCAATTGTGCACAGAAGTTGATAGCCTGCTTTTGGTATTATTTATTCTTTTAACTTACTCAGCAGGAATCCGGTTAAGGAATTTGAATAAATGCATTTATTTTACATTTAAACAAGTTACACTGTGAAGTGATTCTGTTCCTGGTGTTCTTTTTTCTGCTTCTGTTTTCTTTGTAAAACAAATCAATTCAAGTAATTTTGAAGTCGCACTGAAATTACTTCCATTCAAAGTTAAGATTTTTGTCACAGTATTGAAAATAAATTTTTTTCTGTACATCTTAGATTTCGTAACTATTAGATAATATAAAGAAATACTTTAACTGCCTACTGATAATGTTTTTTGATTGACATCTTTTGAAGAAGTTCTTGGGATTTACTNGTTTTTTTTTTTTTTATATTTAAAAACAGCTGAGCTGGGTGGGATCTGTGAGGAAAGTTTTCCTTTCTCAACATACATGTAGAACGAGAACATACAAGAGAACAAGTAGTTAATCTAGGCTAAAGTTGTATTGTTTCTTGCTCCCCTGCCATAAGTCNTGGAAATGTTTTTAGAAATCAATTGCAATTATATTTCCCCTCTGCTTCACTGGATGCAAAAATTAATAAGAGACCTATGAGTTGGACTTATGGGATTTCTGTGGGACACCTGGAAGCAAAATTTTAGTCCTGGCTACATTTTTTATTCTTTTCTTGAAACAAAAGAAACAAAAAACCCTATACTTACTTCACAGAAACTCTGTGTATGAAGAAGAAACAAACTAAATTGTCTGTTGGCTGTTGTTGACCTCAGGACCTCAAACAGTAACAGAGTTTTACTGTTCCTGTTGTCTCTGAATTCAGTGGAAAATTGCCTGTCATTATCTTTAGCAATTGTGCACAGAAGTTGATAGCCTGCTTTTGGTATTATTTATTCTTTTAACTTACTCAGCAGGAATCCGGTTAAGGAATTTGAATAAATGCATTTATTTTACATTTAAACAAGTTACACTGTGAAGTGATTCTGTTCCTGGTGTTCTTTTTTCTGCTTCTGTTTTCTTTGTAAAACAAATCAATTCAAGTAATTTTGAAGTCGCACTGAAATTACTTCCATTCAAAGTTAAGATTTTTGTCACAGTATTGAAAATAAATTTTTTTCTGTACATCTTAGATTTCGTAACTATTAGATAATATAAAGAAATACTTTAACTGCCTACTGATAATGTTTTTTGATTGACATCTTTTGAAGAAGTTCTTGGGATTTACTTGTATGATCTTCTGTGTATGCCCTTACTATGTGCAAACATTTCAGGTGGTTCTTTAGAATCTGTCATTGCTCAAGATGAACATCTACCTGAAGATGTAGTGAGAGAATTTGGGGTTGAGTTGATTACTGGTTTATACCATATTCATGAGCTTGGAATTATCTTTTGTGAGTTGACACCTGGAAAGGTAAGAAGGAGTATTCTCTCTGGGGGGTACTGCATGTTATTTGGATGCCATCAGCATTTATTTTATTATTTGTGTTTTTCCTTTTGAAGAGGTTTATCTTAATATACGTGAAGACAACCTATAGCTTAAATATCTTATGGTCCAACTGATTTCTTTCCCTGTTGAATATCTGATACAATGTGATAGATTCTTTTTTTGTTTGGTGTACTGGTTTAACTTAAGGAAGGATTTTAGTTGTCCCTCCTTGGACATATAAATTCATTATTTTTCTATCATGCAGCAGAATATCTTGCACTCATAGAAAAAGTTAATTAAACTTTCATTGTTAATAACATTCTCTGTTATTTCCAGATGCCATGTTATTTATCATCTTATTCTTGCATAAAAACACAAATCTTTATGTACTTTCTCATTTTGTGTGTGTAACTTATGCAGAGGTTTTCCAAAGTCTGTGTTTAATTCATGAAGTCACCAGAATATGACTATAACCAAAAATTCTTGCTTAACAGTAATTGGGTTTGTTCTTAATCTATTGGTGGTCAACTTGCCCTTCTTCTGTGAATTCTTCCACAATTCTACTTGGTTCCTATAATTTTTGGGTCCAAAAGCACTAAAAAAATATGAATAAAGCATAATAGAGATGACTCTGCAGTCTTCTTAAGAAGAATGTTGCTGTGAAGTACTCTTTTGAAAAGAAAGAACAATGTTTAAGTTAAGGCTGCTTCCACACTGCTCTCTGCTTCTGGCTGAATGGGCTAATTCTCCAAATAAAGTTTTTGGGATTGTGAAGTTTTTCATTGCAAGAATAAGCAGTGACTGCCCAGTGAACACTCTCATCATCATTGAACAAAATCTGTGGAATTTTCTGCCAAATAAAATTAGAAATACTCCCTTCTTTCCTCAAAGGAAGCCATCTTTGGTTTTTTATTTTCCTATACAGTTTTACTCTACTTTTACTTTCTCTTTTCTAGTTACATCATTATTTATTTAGATTTAATAATGTATAAATGAAAGTACACATTCAAACTCTTAAGGGTTCTATTTTGATACTTCTGATTCTAAGAAAAAGGTCAGTATTGGCATTGATTTAAAAACTTTTCTTGTTTTTTGTTATAGTAGTCATCTCAATGTACTTAAGACTGTGTGTTTTCTTGTAATAAGTTATTTAATACTTTCTATTGGAAATTTCAGCAGTCATCAGTTTTAGTATATGATACTAGTATGTTGGATTTTGTTTATTCTTCTAGATTCTTCTGGAAGGGTCTGGCACTTTGAAATTCAGTAGCTTTTGCTTGGCTAAAGTAGATGGTGAAAACTTGGAAGAATTTTTTGCTTTAGTTGGAACTGAAGAAGGTGAAGATGGTACTGAAAGTACACCACGAGGATACTTGAAAAACAGATTTCGAGGTACAATATTTTTACTAGCCAAAATTAACTTATACCGAAGAGACAGAATGAAAGTTGGAAAAAAACTTAGTTTGAAGTAATTAGGAGAGAAGGCCTTGAAATAAAATAATTGTTTAATATTTTGTTGGGACTTTCTAAATTTTTGGAGAATCACCAAGTCAGAGAATGCGTAAGGTTGGAAGAGGAACCAAAATGGGTCATCTGATCCAACCTCCCTTCTCAAGCAGGATTATCCTAGAACACATTGCACAGGACTGCATCCAGATGGTTCTCGAGTATCTCCAGTGAAGGAGTCTCCACAACCTCTCTGGGCAGTCTGTTCCAGGCTCCAGTCACCTGCTCATAAAGAGTTTCTTCCTCATATTCAGGTGGAACTTCCTGTGTTCCAGTTTGTGCCCATTGCCTCTTGTCCTATTGCTTGGCACCGAGAACAGCCTGGCTCCATCCTCTTGCCTCCCCCACTTAGGTATTTATGGACATCCATGAGATCCCCTCTCAGTTGTCTCTTCTGAGACTGAACAAGCCCAGCTCCCTCAGCCTTTCCCCGCAGAGGGATGCTCCAGTCCCCCAGACATCCTTGTTGCCCTCCACTGGACCTGCTCCAGGAGCTCCACATCTCTCCTGAGGCCAGAACTGGACACAGCACTCCAGATGTGGCCTCACCAGGGCTGAGCAGAGGGGCAGGATCACCTCCGTAAAATGGAATAATTAGTGTTATCTTTTCTAAATATTAATGTGTTTCCCTGTGTCTTTGCAATGGAAAAGTATGATCAGTACATTTTCTGTAAGCAGATTTAACGTATCCTGCATACAGGGAATTTTTAAAGTAAACTCAAACCCCAAACATGTCTTAAGTAAGATTGTTCAGAGATATTGTAACTTAGAGGTGGAACAGCACCTGTGAGTGAGTAGAAAGAAAAGAATCTATTTACAAGTGTATGATAATATTTCTCCATTTCATAAATGCAGTTTAACTAAGAGCTGGACAATAATATACTTCCATCTGTCATTGGATTGAAGCTCATATGTAGGTGATTATAGACTGTATCACACATTTAGAACAAATTTCCAATGTAATACAGCTGGAGGTGACTCATTTTAAATCCTTTTCTATAGCTTGACATGAAATAAGTACAGTACAGTTTATTATATAAACTGTCTTGAACATATTTCCATTATTTTATAAACTGTTCTTGATTTTTTTTTTCCTTGTAGATAAAAAAATAGGAGCAAATGTCAAGAATTAAAAAAAACCCTCCAGCCCCCCCCCAAAACTAACCCCAAACTGAGTATATGAAGGAGAGCTAAAGTGTTTCAATGTAGGTAATTAATTGAAAATACTAATTCTTGGTTTGGATTTGCTCAGGAGGCTAAATTATTATTTGCTATTTGAGGAAACCTACTGAAAAATCACTAAAGCCTTGGAAGTTTAGAGTTCAAACTGGAAATTACTTGCCTTACTAAAGAAATTATATTTCTGGTATTTACTTGATATAAGAGAGTGTATTAAAAAAAAAAAAAAAGAGAGTTTAAAGGAAGGAGCAGAAAAAAATCACATATTTGCAATCTGCTGTGCTCCACTTATAAAGTAATAATTGGAGAATGAAGAAATAACTGATAGTGGAAATACGATAAATTGATCCTGTATTGCCTCAGAAAAATTTGAACTATGGAATTATTTATGGACTTTTTAAAATCTGTGCTGGAGATGGACTCTGTAAGGTCTGGGGCTAAATTCTGTTAAGTTAGTGTTAAATGTGTACACAAAATTGACTACTACACAGAACCACTGCTCCTTTCATTGGTGATTGCACTGCTGTGCTTTCATTGTCCTTTTTGATGCAAATGGTCCAAGTGATTTGTGGGTTGAGATCAACTGTTTCACTACATTTAAGAATGATAATTTCATTTCAAAGTATGAGGAGTTTAACGTGCTTCAGTTTCAACAGGCAGATCCAGGCCAATGCAGTAGACAGCAAACACTATGTGATTTTTTTTTCATTGAATAAGAAAAATTCAAATACTTGGTTTTAATCTCCTGAATAATTTTAGTCATTATTTTGGAGCATCTCACAGACCTCTGTTTCCAAGATAATAATGTGTCATATCTGTTACTGTTATTGGAAATAATGGAATTCTTGGTAATATTTTATGAGAACAGAGACAGCTCTCTTAATACTTTGCTGTCTCCTGAAAGTCCACACTGGAAATAGTAAGACCAAGATCACAACTTTATTCAGAAAGAAGTACAAATCTAAGCTCTTTCCTGTTGCTTTTTAGAACAGCTGTCTTGATATGTATGGTAATGACCTTTTGTCACTTAAATAAAACCCAAGAACAAAAGAATTATTGAGTTGACACTATTACTGAGTTTGTGTAATTTAAATTGGTTTTTGGCACTACTGTAGAAATAGAAATTGTGTATTTTTTTTCTGTATCAAGACAAAAGGGGTTTGTGAATGAGCTGCTATAATTTGGTATGTGATGTTTCCATAGTGTTTTAGTGTGAAAATTGCTATAATTATCAGTGATCTAGTTGGCTAGCTACTTGTTTCTGTAACAGAGCTTTCTAAGTTCAGGAAGATTTATGTCTTTGGATAGCTTAAAAAAAAAATCCCAAACCTAATGTAACGTAATTATTTCTGTTACTCATTTGAGAATGGTGTTGGTTGTACTCTTCTGCTCAATTTGCTTGGTTCTGGAAGCTGTTAAAGATATCAAAACATTCTTTGCATTAGTCACAGTGTTTGAAAAGGGTAGCACAAGACAGCTTGGTTAATAAAAATGAACAACAAAATAGCATGTATATGATCCTACATAATCCAGTTAAAGTATAGTAAGTAAGTTCCTTCGAAACTACTTACATTTGGTATTTCAGTTTTCTTATACTAAGTAAAAACAATCCCTAATTCACTGAAGTCTGGAAGCAAAGTTTGGTGTTTAACAGGAGAAATGCTGAATGAAGAATCCAAGTGAATTATATGTACTGTGTTTTGCAGGCTCTCCATTATACACAGCTCCAGAAGCAATAAAGGGAGATGACTTCTGCAAAGCCAGTGATCTGTGGTCCTTGGGATGTTTACTTTATGAAATGTTCTCAGGTTGTAAGTTTGTACATCTACTTATTACTTATGATAATGGAAACATAGGTCATGATCCTAGAGTAAATTGTTGTTAACCTTTTAGTGAAGTTAAGATGTAGAAAAACTTCAGTCAGGTTTTAAAGATTTCTTGAAGAAGATACTAAATATCCTTAAAAAACAAAAAGTGTCTCTATCAAATAATCAAGTGAAGTAATATTGTTAAGTTATCCTGTTGTGATCTAAACACAATTATACTAACCAACATGTATGGTTTAAATGCTATGATTTCATAACCATAGCAGCCCTTGAATTCTGATAGTGTGATGTTTTTAATATCCTCAGTATTAAATTTAAGCTTTGAAAGAGAAAACTCTTTCACTGTTACGAAACTAGAATAATTTGTTTTCTGGCAGATAAAGTGCCCAGTAGGTGCAGCTGGAAGGCAAACTTCATCATAAAAGAGAATTATACCGCAGCCTTCTTAAATCTTAAACAATATGCTGATCTGTTGGATCAACGCAGTAACACAGATACTGACATTTCTGCCTAGACCTTCTCCTGCTGTATCATTACTGATTCAGGCAGGGCTATCGTGGTGATCTCCATCAAGCCTTTTTTGATGCCTCTTCTGTCCATGGTTTCTTGTGCTGGTCATGGCACAAGAATTTAATCCAAGGTTTTGGATGTAAATTGACAAGAGAACTTGATAAATAGTCCTCAGGCTGGCGATGTTTCTTTGCATGTTTTCTTGGGAAAACTCATGAGAAGTCATGAGCTCATGAGATACCATTGCACCTGACAGGCAGTCATTTTGAAGTTTGCCTAATCTGTGAAATACATTTCTGTTTGTTTGTAGGAAAACCACCATTCTCCTCAGAAAGCTTTTCTGAATTAATTGAAAAGATTTTATGTCAAGATCCATTGCCACCTAGACCAGAGGGTGAGGTTCTGTTATTTTTTTAATAAATCAAGTCAGAGGAACACTTACCAAGTTAAAGTTTTGTTTTGCATTATTTCTTCGGAGGCCATTCCAGTTAGTTGTCAGAAGTGAATGTTAGCAATTACTTTCTTTCATAAGAACTTTTTCCCTGTTAATGATGAATTCTTGTTCCCCTTTTGATGGACAGACAAATATTTTACTTTAAACTGTTAACACTAAATCTACCTACTGGGATGGAATTTTTGGTCATTGTCATTCTGGGCATTAGTGCTATTCACTGAGACCCTTAAATATTAGTGGCTCTTCTCAGTTCATAGTAATGTACTTGAAAATGGTGACCTGCAGAATTAAAACTGTTGTTATTTATTTCAATTCTAGGATAGACTTTGTTTTCAGAGTGGGTGAAGTGCCTTTCCCAGTTCTGCATTCTCAGAAATAGTCTTTTCTCAGTTAAATAAGAATCTTGGAAACGTCTTTTGTATAATGGAGTGCAACAATGGCCCTCTTAAAATTATTATGGCTGGGGGAAACTTAATTTCAGTTTAAGCAGATTTTAACTGCATTTTATTTCTTTCTAGTGCCTATATGATAACTGGAGGGTGCTTTGTTTGGTTTGTGGGTTTTGGGTTTTTTTTTTTAGTTACAAACAGTTTTAATTAGTTTGATTGATAATCAGTGGTTTGTTTTCTTTGGTGTTTTGTTTTGCTTTTTTTGAGGATTCTTTGAAATACAAGGAGTCTATATTTAAGATTATTTATACATTGAGATTTTTTTCAGATTAAATGGTATTAAGGACATTTTTTAGCTGGATCTGTAGATAATTGTTTGGTCTACATTGGGTGACAGTTGGTTTTGCTGCCCATTACTGATCTTCTCAAGTATTTCTATTTACAGGCTCTGCTTTTGACAAACCTTCTGCTGAGTTCATCAGTTTGCTTGATGGGTTACTTCAAAAGGATCCTCAGAAAAGGTAAACTGTCTAATCCACAACAGTTGTTTATGTAGTCACCTCTGGAGAAAATAATTACTATGGTACTATATGGATAGTATTTTGTAGATAACAAAAATGAAAATTTAACCCTTCATATAGAAGAATGAACTCTGCTTTTTCATATATGAATATACACAGAATTAATGTTTTCACGAAGTGTGTCTTTGTATTTCTGTAGCTGGTGCTAAATAGCTAACTTTGTAACAGCCTGATGGGCAATTTAGAATTGGATGGCTTTGCTTTTCCAGAGCGATGGGCACATTTGATAGAATTTCATTGTTAAATAATTTAGAAGCTGAGATAATTTACATGTGGGATGGACTATGCAGTTTCCTTCATTTTTATCCTCATACCTCTGTTGTGTGAATTATCCAAATTTGAGGCATAAAGTTTGTCCTGTAAGAAAACTTATTCATCTTCCAAATAAAAGGAAATAATAGGATTAATTTCTCAGTAGTGTCCCTGGGTTAAAAGCATAGTCTGGTGTGTTTCTGTGAAGCTGTACCTTGCCACTGCTTTTTCAGTTTCTTTGTTGCTTTTCAAAAGGCTGAATTGGACAGACCTATTGCAGCATCCCTTCTGGAAAGGATCCCTTAGCCATTGTGGTGGTGGTTCTGCAGGCAGACAGGGCAGAAGCTCAAGGTACCAAATGTTCGAGAAAGATTTCTTTTGTAATAAATATAAGCAAACATAGGAAAATATTATGTTTGTCTGTTAATTTTATCATTTTTGACTTTTGCTTAGAATTCTCATGAATTAATGACTGGAGTTTCACACCATTCAGCAGATAGTTCTGTATGTTTAGGAATTGTGTTGTCCTATTAATGTATTACACTGACCATTCACCTTTAACAGACTCCTTCCTCCTGGCTGCAGAATGTGCTAAAATTCACTTCTGAACTAAATGCTGTCAATTTTATTATATTTGTTTACATACTGTATAATATTGTCTCCGAATTTGACTTGCAATTTCATTTTGAAAACTTTTGTAGGATCTTATAAACATGGGTCAGTTTTACATCTAGGGAGCTTTCCTGTTTGTTTTTATGCATTAGGCTTAGAGCATCACAAAATCCATCAGTACAGCATCTTAGAGCTGTGGTTGAGCCTTATAATCTTGCAAATGCAGCTGACCCATATTCTTTGCTTATGACATAAAGCATTAGTCAAATAGTTGTTTTTTCCCTTTAAATTTGTAATACTCTACACTGCTATATATATATACGCAGAAATTCCCAAACATTTTGTGAAAGTGGCTTCTAGGTATTAAAAAATTAGGCTTCTTCAAAACTCCTGTTACCTTGCTGGGTTTTTTTGTTTTAATTTTGAAGTAGGATATTTAGCATAGATTTTTATGTTACTTTGTTCTAAATATTTGAAAGATACTTTATGTTCTAGTCTAGGAAACTAATATGAAAAGTTTTCTTTTAGAGTGTTGAATGTTTCTGTGTCATATCTACTTCAATATTTTCTCCCATGTTGTTTAATACCTACTTCTGATACCAGTGCTGCAATATTTTGGTAATTAACATTTATTCTATCTTGAGATACAGCTCTTGGTCTTTTAATTTTATTACTGCTTTCACTGGCAAGACATAGAAGAAATTAATATTTGCAGTTTATACCACGAAGTAAGAATTTATTCATGGTTTTAGCAAGACCTCCATCTCAGGGCTCATTTTTGCGGGATTTTTCAGAGAATCATAAGAATCTTAATCTCCTCTGAGATATTGGCCTATTTGACCTTACTCTTGAGGATTTTCTAATGCCTCTGACATATCTGCTGATGGATGCACTAATTGGCAACTCTAACAAATGTAGAACATTGGCTTGACATGCTGAAGAACCTTTAATACTTTTTCTTTTCCAGCTGTAAGGTCCGTGTATCTATTTTCTTCACAGTGCGAGTTTGATTAATATTTGATAACCTTCCTGAAGGCTCTCCAGTATATAGGACCCAGTTCCATGTAGATAATAGAGGGGCATACTAAAGACCCCCAAACAACCACAATCAATAAACTTGTAATTAAGTGTGACATGNATTAAGTTACAATCTAGGCTACTGACTTCATTATTAGAGGTATATTTGTTTTGACTTTTTCCTGTGAAGTTTGAATGGTCTGTAATGCTTGCAATATTTCTTTATAGCTCTTTTATTATGGGGTAATAATTTACTTTTCTGTTGTTTTCAATGTAAGCTCTAATGAGAGAGAGAGAATTTTTAATATTCTCCTAGTCATTTGCTGTAAACTTATTTCTCATCATTGCCATTACTAATATAAAAAGTATATGTAGCTCTTATTAAAACAGTATGTTCTAGAGAATGACAGCTAAATTGTATGCTAACAATAGTAACAAATGATGGATTTTTTTTTTTTAAATCTGTAATTAATAACTTTTATTATGCAGCAATGAGGACACAGAGTCAGCAGTGTCTTGGAGTGTCAAAGAGCCAGTGGATACCCATAAAAAAATAGATACCCTGTCACGCTCAAGAGCAGATCTTAAACTACCAAGCAATTCTTTCAAAAGAGGTAATATTGCTCATTATGTTATTTTTTACTTATTTTTATCAATGCTACCACCATCCCTATGTTTTATTTGATTTTAGCCTCTGAATGCAAGTTCATGTTCTCTTTTCAGTAGAAACTCAGACTGAATTGCGCCCCAAAAGTGCAGGTGATGGTGAATCAAATGAATCCATATTTCTTCTCAGGTATGAAAACTTAACAGTTATAATAACTTTTGAAATCCTGTGTGTTTAGTGTTGAGTTTTTTCCCCACTTTCTCTTCAGGCATTTTATTGTTCTGTCTGTAACATTGTGTGTGTCTCCTCCTGCATTTTCTGTTGCCACTTTAATTAATATTAAAATATTTGAAGAACTACAAAAGCAGTGTCTGTAGTTAGAGCTTGTGTGGCTTTATTACACTGGCTTTGGAAGTAAACTTTTGATTTCTTAGCTGTCAGCCTAAACACCTTCATATATCCGAGAACAGGCTTTGAGTGTGATTGCTTTAAATGCACAAGAATAAGCATTCAGTGTAAGATCCACTGCTAAATTTTACCTGCAGCTTTTCATCCCAAGCTGTTGGTAACAATCTGTTAAGTGCTGCATGGGTATTAAATAAAAAATAGTGATTGGTGTAACAATGATTTGTATTAGTTGAGGCCTGATTCTGAAATTTTGTACTAGATTTCAAGCCCAGAAGGTTGTCTAGTTAAATAAATAATTTTCTTGTTGTCATCAAGCAGAAATATTCCAGATTGAAAATGCTCTTTCAAGCTTGTATAACCTGAAATAGGGCTTTTGTATATGACAGTGAGTACAAAAGTTATTTCAGTTGGTTTTAATAAGGTGTTAATTCTCATCTCGCTTTTAACTTCTATCATCACAGCTAAACAAACACTATTAGTAATCTGCTGAAAAGAAAGGCTACAATGACATTAAAAACAGTATAGCAAAATGTAATCCAAACCATGTTTTTTAATTTTCTTTGTATGTTGTTTGTTAGTAGGAATTAAGATGATAATGTTTTAGCATCTAATTTGGAAAGTGATTATCACTGAGTAAATAATCAAACTACATTAATTTAACATCAACAACAATTACAAAATACCACTTTCCCATTTCTAACTGGTAAACAAATCATAACCTTGACAGAACACATTTAAAGACTGAAAATTCATGTCTGGCTGATGGCTCAGGCATAGCATCCTTTATGTTCATCAGCTTTGGAAATTTGCTATATGGCATGAAAATACTTT
>VWZG01004790.1:480761-553052 GCA_013396735.1 Grallaria varia | reverse complement strand
TACGTGCTCGAGTCAGCAGGATTTGCAGTCAACATTGAAAGAGCTCATTTACACTGAATCTGATCTTATCATAACACCAATCATTGACAATCCAAAGGTATAGCAAAATAAAATATAAGATTCAGGAACTTGTGGTTGAGGCTATTTTTGCAGATAAGTTTTTAATCAGGGTGAAACTAATTTCCTGTATTTTATAATTCTCATTTTAAAGCAGTTCCACCCAGTCATCAGGCAAGCTCTCATGCAATTTTTTGGCACTCTGTATAATCCTATTGTGTTGCTAATTTGGAGAAATGAGTTATTTTGGGATTGAATAATAATATTAAATATTGTCTTACAAGAAATAGAAGCTACTAAATGCTGTGTTCAGCGCTGTTGTAGATTTGTTTTCTGATAACTTGCTTTGATATCTGTTACTTAAATGAATACAAAACTGTGGTTTGGTATACTCAAAACAAGGCCATCTACAAAACCTTCTAGATTGGGAGTTAGACCTTTGCAGAAAAGCTCTTGTTACTCTTTAAACTTGAGATTTGATAATGTTTCTGAACTTCTTTTCTCTTGAAAAGAACACCTGACATAATGGGAAATGCCCGTCCTATTTCTGTCATAGGTATTCTAATGTGAAAGCAGTTTGTAAGGAGTCTCTGGAGTAGGGACTGACACTTGCCTGACAGCAAAGAGCAAACCGAAAAAGAATCAGAGCTCTGCACTGCTATGGGCATTATTGGTAAAAGGGATAATAGGCAGGAGCCTCTTTTAGTCTTCCTCTTGTTTCTGTGTCAGAAAAAAAATGTAGCTGTTTTAGCAACTTTACTCAGTTAGTGAGGGATGCAGAGAATGCAACATTTCTGATTGAAAGGGAACATCTAAGCTCCTTAAGAATGTCTTACAGCTCTTAGTTGCTGTGTTGCTTTAGTATTAAAAATTCTTTTTGTTCTTTTTAATGGACTTGCTAACACTTTCAGAAATGAAAAATCTTACACAGCTAGAAGTGTAAGTACCAAATAATACTATTTTAATATGTTTGGAGCGAGGGACATTGTTGCCAGTGGGTTAAATTCTCAGTTCTGTCTCAGGACTATGACACAAAGCCTTAGTCTTTCACTGCTTCTCTTACTACAAGTGTAAGAGATGAGATTAGGGGTAAGTGTACACACTGATGTGCGCATGCAATGCCAGACTCAGAATTAATGCTAAATAGCCAAGTTCCAGGGACATGTAATCTTCAGACTATAGGATGATACTGACACTTGGTAAGGCTGAAGAGCTTACAATGTAATCTTGTGGAAAGGGATTTACTAGATGCTGACAGAATCTTAAAAGCTGAAATGTCGGCTTATATTGTCAAATTTCCCTGTATTCTGCAGATCTGTGGAGCTGAAGACCTTTCTTAGAAAATAGCTCTCTAGTTACCCTTAGGCTTCATCTGTCAAAGGTTAAATTCCCCTACACAGTTACCTTTTTTGTATGATTTATTTACTGAAAATCACACTCAAATGCTCAGTCACTGAGCAGTCATCCAAATTCAGGACGTACCAGAAAATGATGTTTTGTGTGGGGGAAAAAAAATCCCCATACCTTATGAACAATTAGATGGTGATAATAAGACTTTGTATATTCTAGAATGATCTAGTGTATGTATGTATTTCCTGTGTGGAAATGAACTGCTAAAATGTTTCAGGAGCTGTCACCTGCATAGTTGCTTTCTGTAGCTTTTGAAACCCAAATGCAAGTGTTTTTCTGCATATAAGCAAGATAAAAATGTAAACAAAACAAACCCCTCTCATTTTGTAATCCTGTTTAAAAAAAATCACTTAAATGGAAACACTAGCAATATAATTATATTAAAAACACAGAGTTAAGTCTCCAACGTTTGCTTGGAAGGAATACACACCAGAAAACAATGGAACATTCCTCAGTAATGAGAAGTAGTACGTACACCCATCCTGTACAAATTTTGCATCTTTGTATTCTCACGTCCTACTACTTAGAGATTTTCCAGAAATGTATTAAAACTGTTTGTAATGTGTTTGCTTGTTTTCCCAGATAATGAAGCAAGCACCAGTTAGATTTGACTCCAAAACTTTACACATCCTAGCACATTCAGGTATGGATCTGCTGTAGATAATAAGCTGTCACAGTTTCAGAACTCACCATTTTTTCTCAAACTGTATCTGGACTGTTTTCAGCTACACCAATTCTGAGTAGCTTTTTCAAGTACTAACAGTTGCATAACGTTCTTTTCTCTGCCTTCTTCAATTACAAGCTCGTTTGCAATGAGACAATCATTGCTACTTTACTGTAGGAGAAACGATGGATTTCTTCCAACTCAGATATTTTTAACTGACATATTCAACCAAATATATTAAAATTTTAAAAAGGGAGGGAAGCAAATGGAAACAGGCTCGTAAAATGTGCTGTGTAGATCAGCTGTAGTACCAGGCAGTCTTGCCAATCCCACCTTTAGTGATGAGAAGTTATGGCAATCGTGTTCCAAAAGATAGTGTGGAGTTGTTTTGGGTTTGGTGTTTTTTTAGTTGTTGTTAGTTTTTAATGTCTAGAAAGACTGCTGTTATTTCTGAAATCTGAAGTCTCATTATCATAAGTGTAACATTTGTTCCCTGGGAAACTTTCCTTTAGTCTTTTTAAGGCAGTATTACCACACTTACTGCCAAGTATTACCACTGTGCTTGAAGAGGGATATCAACCAGATACGTAGTCCTAGAATTCACGTGTCACCTCCTCCTAGGCATAAGAGTTCATTTTTTCTTTCTATGAAATATGTATTTTGGAGAGTTAAATTGTTGAAGAAATTTTATAGTCTCCCAATCAAGACTGTAGCAACAGAAAATATTTTTAATTTGGTTCATCCAAAAGTGATCAGATAAAAGTGCCTAAGGGGAGTCTTATATTTCATATCACATTTAAGTCATTATCACACTGATGTTCTGACCTGTTTAACTCTTGTAGTCAGTACTTATTTAATATGGGACAGTGTTTTTTGTTTTTTTTTTTTTTTTGGTTTGGGCCTTTCAAAATTGTGGCTTTTTTTTTGGACAACTTTCTGATTGTTTTTGAAGATACTGAATTTGATGCTTCTCATCACTAATGATTAAAGACAGTATGGAAAAATTAAGATAAATACCTGAAGTCCACACCTCTTTTCACTTTTACCAATGTCTATTATAATTGCCTGCATGAGTAGGGGTTGTTATTTAAGTGTAAAATTATAATAAAACACAGAAAACATGCTTACAGATATTCTGTATGGGAGTATATCAGGATGGCAGATAAGTTATTAATAAATAACTAACAGAAAGTGTGGGAATATACGGCTGCTAGGTTGAAATTGACTGTTGAAGCTGATAAGGAAGTCTATGAAAAATCTCAGTTCATGTACTGTGGTCAATGACTTGAACCACAGGATTTATTTAAATTGTCCTCGTGACTTGATTTCTCTGTGTTCCTTCTGAAATCATCCATGTTTTGATAGTATTGAAGTTGAACTGCTTGAGTGCCTACCTATATGAGTAACAATACACATTTTCTGTTTACTGATTCTGAGGAGATTTCACTGACTTTTGTTAGGTTTTTGCCTTGTTTACTCTAACGAAAGTGCACTTCCTTATTAAGAATTAGTAATGACATAGGACAACTATGACCTTTCCTAAATAAAAGCTTTCCTTAAATGAAGTCCAAGGACTTAGTAGGGTTGCACTTTCGAAAATGCTTTGAGGCTTTTATTGCGCCTTTTTTATAATTTATTTCTCTTCTTGCTTCTTTTTTTGATTTCTATAATCTTCAGACATGAATTATAACCTTCTTTAATATTTTCAGTATTAGAATTAGATTCAAACTTTGAAACTTACTTCTTCATGGGGCTGTTACTTTCTAGAATGTCAAAGCAGCATCAAAGATCCATTATCTTTAACTACTTGTTTGCTTCTTACGGTTAGCTGAGAAGTTGTCATCTCTGAAAGACGTGGACTGGAGTAACTTCTTGAAACGAGTGTGTTCACTGCTGGATTCCACGGAGAAGAACACGGGAGCAGCACGTTTGAAACTGAACCTGCTGTCCTATCTGTGCACTGTGGCTGTCCACAAGGAGACTGCATGCAGGCTAATGAGCTCTCAGCTGGTAAATAATACAGTTTTAAAAGAATCAATATGGTTTACATATTTGCTAGTGTGGGGAAAATCAGCTGCTTTTAGTTGTGTTAGAAGAAATCATCAATGTACTGACAAAAGTTATGTCAAAAAAATTAAATTCCATGTCAAGTGTTTTAGAAAAGCTGAGGGGAAACTAATTCTTTGGCTTACATTTCAGACACATTTACTTATAGTTTTTGTTGTATTACTGAAAAGGTTGAAGTAAAAACTAACATCGATGAAATAATGTGTGATGAAATATTAGTTTCTGTAAACCATTAAGTGGCAGAGAAGACTGAAAAAAATTCATGTATGAATAATTAAATTAATTTTATTTGGCCATATGTCTGTAAAAAATAGCAAGAACAACTTTCTAAAGACCATGCAGCAAAACTTTGAGTAAGCAGCACTACAAAGAGTGAGTATGGTCTCTGAAGAGTCTGTTTCAGGGTATACCTGAATGTTGGTTTCACCTTTCAAGAACTGTTTTCTCCTAGACAAACAATTTTACTGCTATCCTCTGTAGTGGCCTAACATATTTCTCAAAACTCTTGCATGTGCAGGAGAGAAATAGATTTTTTTTTTTTTCTCCTCATTGTGTAAAGGCATCACAGAGGCTATCCTGAGATGAGCACTTTGCATTTTATTTAATAAAAAGTAAACTACTGTGCTCTCTCCTATGGTTGTACTAATGCACCTAAGTCATGAGCCAACATGTGGCATGGTTGGATAGAGAGATGTTCAAGACAAAATTGCACTGCCAGAAAAATTCAATTAAGGGCATTT
Organism: Grallaria varia; assembly: GCA_013396735.1. Classification (NCBI taxonomy): domain Eukaryota; kingdom Metazoa; phylum Chordata; class Aves; order Passeriformes; family Formicariidae; genus Grallaria; species Grallaria varia. Next base: position 548,114 of record VWZG01004790.1, on the reverse strand, counting down.
AGATTGGAAGCAGTGGCAGGTCTTGTACCATTGCATTCTAGTGAAAACAGGAAAAAGCTTTGCTAGAAGGTGTGTCTCAGTATCACTGGGGAATTTGGTGGAGGGAAACAATAATCCACTACCTGACTTGCCAATTAACTGAGCGGTTTAGAAAGGAATTAGTAATTGTGCAGTTGGGTTCTAACGTGGCTGATTATATGTGTTAACATTCATTATTCTAGTATTTGCAAAGTATTTTTATACAGTTTCACAAAATCAATTTATCAAATATATGTCTATGATTGCTGTGTTTATAGTACTTTTCTTCTCAGCCTTTTTTGTCTTTAATCAGTGTTTGCAGAATATCTATCATATTAGTCTGGGACAATACTCTTTGCAAATGTTATCCAAATACATTTTTATGAAATTACTGATATTTTGATTTTTTTTTAATCATTTGGAATGATCAGATCACTGAAATTCACTAATGTTTATTTATCTGCTTTAAATTGTAGTTTCCTATATTGATGCAGCAGCTGCGTGCAGCCGCCAGCTGGGATATGTAAGTAACAATAACTTTCAATTAATATGTGCAAACACAAAATTGCCACTGAATTTTATTAAAGATATTCATTAACAGGTGATTTAAGGAGTGTTTCTACCTGTCAGACTACTGTGGTATCTGACTGGCAATATGATGGAGAATATAAAATGGAATATTTTCATCATTGAATTAATATATTGCTGTTCTACAGGACCAAAGATGATAAAAAATCTCTACAATTTTTTCTAGAAGTTATATAAATCAGTGTATCAAATAGTGTTACTTAAAATTGGAGTACACCAACTCCATACCAGAATAGGAGTAAAATAACTATAATTTTATAGTTTTATAAGTTTATAACTTTATTTTAAGTATTTGTCAGAAATATTTCAATATGGTAGTGCCCCCTGCTGTTTATTTTGTAAATGTTGATTTTATTAATTTTCTTAAAATAAACATTTAAAATTAGTTTGCTGATACAGATTTAGTTTTGTCAGCTATACTGAAAAGTCTAAAATTATCTATAATTTTTCAGTGTTATATGAAAACTGAACATGAGAATGACAGATTAGTAAGACTAACAAACTAAAGAATCTTCACTCTTCAGTGCTAATCTTTATGATGAATTTATTGCTAAATTGAGCTGAAATAGTGAAATAATGTGTCAATACAAAGAAAACAGAAATAATAATAAGAAAATCTGAGCTGTAAGTAGGACATCAAATATTTCCTGCCCTTATCAACCTGTGTCAACTATAAACAAAATATAATCGTTTTTGTAGTGTTTTGTAAATAGTTTTTCTGCACTCACAAAATGTTGATTTGATATGCAGGCGTGCTAAAGTTGCTCGAGTGATTGGTTTGCTGGCATTACACACGTCTGACCTTGGAGAAAATGTACCTATTTCTGAGGTAACTTTCCTGGTTTTTTTTTGGTTTTCTGGTTTTTTTTTTTGTTTGTTTTTTTCCAGCAGGGAGTTTTGTTAATGCTTTTACTATTTATGTCAGAAGCTTTCACAGTTTTTTTCTGAACCCTGCTTTATTTTTTCCTCATATGTGTAAATTGGAATAGAATCAATTCATTAAATGTATAAATTTATGTGCTTATTCATAGTTGTAGGTCTGATCTTTACTAACCTGTGGTAGAACTACCCACCAATGATAACATTCTACTCTTTTACTCTCCTTTTCATAAAATTACATAGTCATTGTCATGCTTCTTATGTGCGTAGAAAAAAGTCTGGTTATCCTGAAATGTAATTGTTATAATTAGTATAAAAATTGTACAATTGATTTTAGATATCTCTTTTTAAAAAAAAAAAATCATTGAGTTGGGACTAATCTGAGATTCCTCACAGTTCTTGAGGAATGTGTGTCATGAAGGGCAAATAATTTTCTTTGAAGAATAAAAGTATTTTTAATTCTTTTTTCATTTTGCATGGTCAGCAGTTGACTTAAATAGAAGACTGATTAGACAAAATCATCTTACTGTCTTTTCCTTTGCATGTGACACAAGCACACAGATTGAGAAATCTGGATAGAATGTACTATTTAATATTTGTTCAAAGTGGGAATGTGATATTATTTCTTCTTTCTGAGGTGAAGCCAGAACAGGTGTTTGAATGTGAGATCCAGGTGCTAAACACAAGCTGTAAATCCACCTCTGTGCTGTGCAGATCTGGCAAGGAGGAACAGACAGTTATTGGTTAATATCCAACTGTTTTGGAAATGCACCCAAGCAATTTTTTTGTCCCTCTGGTTTCTTCTTAACAAATATTAAGAATGATTTTTCTATGTTGAGTAAAATTTCAGTTCTGTAGTGAAAGCTGAACTCGAAACCTTATTGTTGCTACCTGTTTGTTTTATAAAGTGAAAAAAGTGTGGCAAGAGTCTTCATAGTTACAGTCATTGATGTTTGGTCAAAATCTTTTAATAGTGACAATTGCATATCAGTTGAATTCCAAGTCACAATTTAAGTGTCCTCCCTTACGTGGCAGATTTTTTTCCTCGTATTTAACTTTTAAAAGTTCCAGTGAAAACCCTCAAAAGTAATTTTGAGATCTCTGTCTAGCTTTTGGCTTCAGGTGTTTGTTCAGGTGGTGAACACTGATATATTCAGCAGTAGTTTCTCTGGCCTCCCAGTCTCCATCATAGAAAATACATATCCTAGTCACCTTTTGTGTTTAAAAGCAATAGATTGAAGTAGTTATGCATCGAGCTGTAATATTGTTTTGTTCAAATGTTTTCAGTGTTTGTTTTTTTTTTTTAATGTGAACATAAAAGTTATTCACAAATGGAATTTAGCATTTTTAGAAGTATAGATATACTTCAAAAAGCAAGTTAAATGATTTAAGTTGAAGTACTAAAAAGGAAAATTAATTTTCCTTTTAACTTTCTGGCCTTGTGTGTATTAAAATTAGTTTTTATAGACATTCATTAAGAAAATACAGAATTATTTTTTAAATTAACAGATCTGAGTTCAAAATGCATCTACTGTGTTTTATTTAATGATATTCATTCCAATTCATTCCATTCTAAGTAATCTCGGAATTAAAAAATATTTTACAGTGATTATACAAAATTAGAATGAGGAAAAAAAAAGAATCTTAATCTTTTCATGTCTTCAAATTTATTTTTACATACATAATCTAAAATCAAGTAACTGTAGGCAGTACATAAAATTAATAGTTCATTTATAATAAAAGTAGGAAGCAGTCATTTAGGAATTATTCACCTGCTGAGTTGTGTTCCACTCTGCTCCCTTCTGAGGAACCAGGTGAACCTGTGAGTTTGTTGAACATTCTTACTGACTGTCAGCTATTTTATGTTGTGTGATGCTTAAATAAACCACCACAGACCAAACCTTTAAACCATCCTTAGAAACTGCATTAAATGTAATGCTGTAATTTATCCTCTTATATGAGGCAGCTGATGCTCCACCTGAAGGCTATTAAATGTTGAAATCCAGCTGTAGCTGGGCAGAGCAGCATAATGTAAAGTGACTCTGTGATCCAGGTCTTACAGTCTGGAGATCCAGGAATGATCAGTCTATTGGTAGGTTTTTTTTGTGTTTTCTTTCCTTTTCCATTCCCAGTAACTTTTAACACTTTGATTTTTCTACCCGTTAAATAGAGGCGATCTCCTTTACCTCTGAAATTTGTTCCCAAGTGTGAAAAGTCAGTTGTGAGCTTGTGAAGATGCTGTTCTAGGATTATTTTTGTGTCCTATGTATACCACCTATTTATATAAAGTTTTCTTTCCAGCTTTCATCACTCCATCATGGCCCCTTTACAGGTTTTTGGTTACCTTATTATGGATTCATCCAGTTATTTGTGATTTCTTTTTTTCTGTTAAAGTACCACAGGACTTAATGGAGACTGGTGCACATTACATATTATAAGCTGACCATTTATTTCTACTCCATGCTGTCTTTTACCCCATTAGACACTTATTTAAGGATAGTTCCTCTATCTTTGAGGTTGAATTTGCACAGTTAATTTTTGTTGTTGTTGTTAAAATGATTTTGTAAAATATTAGTAACAATGAGACCTGAAGAGGCAGAAAAACTTTAGGAAAGAAAAGGAGCCTCATCCTCATTTTATAATCTAAAGTAAACTTTCCTATACTGTATGCCAAAAGCCTTTAATTTGTTGTTTTTTTAAGAATTAGTGTTTTAAGGGTTTTTTCAAGTTTTTATGCAGGTAATTGGGGAGCTGCAGTTTCCTTTGAATGTAACCACCAGAGGTCACTAAAACACAAAAATAAACTCAACTACAATAAATTCACAGACTCGACAAGCAAGTAACTGTGAAACTGTATGCTGTCTTCGTTTTGCTGATGTATTCTAATATGTAGGTCATATTAGAAAAAAATTAGAATAAATTAATATTTATATCTGTGAATTCACTTGCAGTTGATCTATTTCCAGTTAAGAATTTTTAAGTAGTACATTGCATTGATTAGGAAAAATGAGACTGATCATAGAATACAGTAGGGAAATCGATCTCTTCCATAAGTGCAGATGAAGACATTTTGTGTGGAATTTCTTCTGTCATGCAGTTGCAATAAGGTTTTTAATAGATAAGTTTTTTTCTTCTGACCTAATATGTTGTTTCCCCCAATGGAATTGCCCTTTACAAATCTGAAACATAATTTCCTCTTATTTATTCCTGGTTATCTTAGGGAAACAAACTTTCAAGTCTTCTCTCTGTATTTAGATCTTGAAACAGGTTCTTAAGATTCTATGAAAAAAAGTATTCTTTCTCTCCAGGGTTCTGTTCTTCATCTTACAGGAAGAAAAATATTTCTGTAATTAGGGAGGCTTGTTTGCATGTATGTCTAATTGGGTTTATTTATTGAAAGAAGCTGCTATTGTCCTTTCCTTTCTGTGAATAGATCGGGCCTTCTGCCACCTAGGACAGGGCCACTCTGCTGTGACACTTCAGTCTCAGTCTGTTATTTTAGTGAGAGATGATAGAGCAGCTTAAGAGAACTGCCTCCATGTCAGGGAGCAGGACCTTTCTCTGACTGGTAGGAGAATACCCTGGAGTCCTTCTCTGCCTGTCCTTTTGGTGGCAAAATCTACTCCTTTTCCTTACCTCCTTAAAATTGGCTAATTCGGACTGTCAGTCCCATGCTCTGATCTAGGCTGTTGTTCCTGGCTTTTTTTGGCAGACCTTGCTCCACTGCTCTACTGAGTGCTTAAAGGGTTCAGAGAACCTGCTGCCGCCTTCACACTGCAAGTTTCTCTGCAAAGCCTTTGTTATTCCACAGCTGAATTAATAAACTGAATATCCCCTGGGCTATGACAGCATATTAGAGTGTCTCTGTAGTATTGACCTTTGATTCCTTTGTCCAAGTAGGGAAATATCAAGATTTCTGTTGTCATCCAAAGTGAAACTCCATATCATTGGAGCCTTCTTATTTCTGATTTTTTTTTTTTTTTAATTAAAGTACAGTTTGGTGGCTGTTCTCCACAGCTACAAAGCAGCTGTAACATTACAGGTGCAGTTTTATGACCTGCAATCTCATATATATATAGTCTGCTAATCTGATTTTGTCTGTATTGTTCTAGGTCTGCAGTTTGTTGTCATTCAAGTTCATACAGAGAGCCAATTTTAAGTCATGTTCCCAGCTTACCTCTCTGGTAACTCCTGTTTCTAGGCCTGTCCATGTCTGCCCGGATTGTAAGGAGTTTCAAATAAAAATGGTTTGATTTGGCCATTTATTTCAAACCTGTTTAGTTTTAGTGTTGTTTTATTGCAAAATAACTTTTTTTAGTCTGCTCACAAATTATCATAATTTTAGCATATCCTTGTTTGTTTTCTCCAAGGGCACCTTCCTTGTTTTGTTCTGATATCTCTTGTCAGGAAAAAAACCCAAAATGCATAACAAACCCCACCCCAATTAAAAAAAAAACCTCTGTCAGCAGGAGATGGCAGCTGTAGTAGATTATGTGCATGGGTACTTAAATGTGTGCACATGTGTCTGCTGTTTCATAAATTGATTAAAACCTTACAATTATCTTTCTGGCATAATCAGAAGTGTCACTTAATACCCAGGTAACTTGGAGAGGAGATTCAAGTTTTTGACTTGTAGTAAACTTTCAACCTCTATAGAGTTTCTTCAGTTTATTATCAACAACCTGGTTCACTGAATATGACTTACATACTTGCCTGGGGCAGGTGGCAAGAGGACAAATGAAAAGTTGACATTTCTCAGGTAAATTAGCAGAAACTCATGGTGTGTTTGAGAAAGTTCTTCTGAGTTAATAAACAGAAAATGGGAATATAATTAAATTAACAACAGTGAATCTGTCAAGTGTGACAATTCTGGATTGTTGGAGAAAATATTAAGGTCTTTTATCATAATTGAAGATTCTTTTTCTTCCTCATTCAAAAAATTATTTTTATCAATCCAATTAATTGGACTTGCTTTATGTTTCAAGTCCAAACCAAGCTGGTAATAGAAAACAAAGAAGTTCTCAACTAGGAAAGAGAAAACATATTGCTGATTGCAGGATTAAATCAGTTTTTGCAATTTTCTTAAATTAATTGCCTGGCTGAAGCAAAAACTGTACCCTTTCAAAAGACGTTTAATTGACACTGTTTTCATAGTGTATTAAATTTACTCCATTTTTTGAGAGATGAAATAATACATTTTTCCATCAAAATTACATCAGTGGGGCTGCAAGTATATCTGTTTGCAATAGTCTTCAGTTTAGTTCCTATGATAATGAAAATGTTGTGGTTTTGGTGTTTGTTTTTTTTTCCCTAGAAGTCTGTTATTTTTGGCATAATGAAGGTCTGTGCCTCTAGGACCCTTTTCTTCAGCAAATATATATCTACCTCTCTCTTTTAATGAAACTGAGGGGGTTTGTGCAGCAGGATAGGGTGTCTCAAAAAAGTCCAGATGGATGAATTGCCACTATTGGCTGTGATCTTATGATGAGTAATCAGTAGGGATCTGATCTTGATTAGAAGGAGCTTTTCTTTTTAGATCAGGCTCATTTTGTCTTCCATCTGTTGTGTCATCCAATGAAACTTGTGCCAGTCCAAAGGAGAAGATAGAGCAAGTCAGCCATGTGGTCACACAAAACCTTAATTTTCTGTCACAGTGGGTTTATAACTGATAAACACATTGACTTGAGTCAAGTTCTTTTATATGTTTGAGTGTACTGTTTGGAGCTGGGGGAATGCCTTTACTTTTAATATTGCTGTGCACCTTTTTAATGTTTGTTATTTCAAGAGTAAACTTACTTGTACAAAGGAATTAGAACACTAAAATCCATCTCCATTTTAGAGTGAAATACTGAAAAAAAACTGCTTACCTTCATTTTTCTGTATAATGCCATGAAACTGATGCACAGTTGATGTGTGAGATTGCTGTATTTAACTTGCTTATATTTAGAATAACACATCTTACATCAGAAAATACTTGATAAGGATTAGTCATAATTGATTGTAATGATGCACCTGTTTCATGTGCAGTGTGTTAGGACTATTTTCAGCATAGATGCTTTTCTGCAATTAGAGATTTTATTGTTGATTCTTACCATTTGTTATCTTTGCCCACATCTACTATGTTATTTTTGCAACACAGGCTGCAAGGTTTCTGTCTAAAGCATAGTGTGACTTTGTTTTCTGGACCCCTGGCCCTTCCTACTGTATTGCTTTTTAACATGGGAAATGTTTCTTGTTTCAGTTGCTTTGCTTTATGCTTTTAAATTTTTAAACATCATATAATCATTTTCTCTTGTACAATTAGCTATTTGCTAACACACCAAAAAATAGTTATTTGATGAATATGCTGTTTAAATAATAACTTCTTTAACACAACTGGTATTTGGAGCTTAAAATACAAGTATTCTCCCTGTTTGCATAAAAGAATCATGTTACACAATTCAAAATACAACTGTTTAAACTGGTTTTTTGCATTCTGTAATTCCATTTTAATTTCCATTCTATGCATTGATGTAAATGTAGTGAGGAATGCTTTTAAGTTGTACTTCGTTAAAATACTTTACATTTCTAGTTAAAAATAATACTTTTTCACTATAAAATTCTAAATTACTATTGCATGTACTTGTTTTGCTTAAATTCTGTGGTAGTCAAATTGTTATGTTTTTTAAGCAGATTGTGCCCAGGTAGCTTTTATAGATGAGTGATTCCTATTGAGGAGAGTTCTACATGCACAGCAACTATAGAATCAGTAATTTCCTTTAATGTTAATGGGAATTATGTCTAGTGAGGGCTAAATTTGCTCAAAACACCTGAGATACAACATCTCTTATTTTCCATTTCAGAACTGGAAATATACAAAGCCATTTCTACTGTGCAAAACCTACTAAGAAACAGAGCTTGACCCGATAGTCCTTACCTTTTAAATAAGTGTAACGGTTATGCTAATAAATAGTGCTTATATAGTATCAACATTAAATTATGTTTTTTCTTCAATCCAGTTGCACAGAAAACTTGTATTAAAAATTACATGTTTTAACTCTTCTATTTCTAAGTCAACCCATTTCATGTTTTACTGAGAGCAAAGGTTGTTTTTAAGCAGGCACGTAAGACAAGAAAACAACACTTTGTGGATTAGTTTGTGCATCCTTTCCTATGGCTGTAAAGAAAAAAACCTGGAAGCTTCTTTGATTTGGGAGGCAGCTGGAAGCTTCTTTGCTAGGATTTACCTTTCTGTTTTGATCCTACAAAGATAAGCAGTTTCAGGTTAATTTGCTTCCAGAAGAAAACAGTGATTATATGAAGTGTACCACGAGTCTGACAGCTCCCTTTATTATGTATGTGTGGTGCAGTGGGAAGCTTAGTTTTTCTGACTGTTATACTATGTAGGCTTTTTCTGGACTAATTTCATTTTGTCTCTCCTCTGGTATCACTTTCCTGCGGCTTTAGAATATCCTTGTGCCCAGTTTTGTGATTTTTATGGATTGTACTTGAGAGTCTAAACTGAAAATGTTCTGTGATTTCTGAGAGGTTTTTGGCTTTATTCACACACACACAGACCAAGATGTATATGTATTTTAATTTTTTCCTTAAATTAAAAAAAGAGTCAAGGCAAGCAAAATCAAACTCTGTACATTAAATTTAAGCTACCTTACTATTATTTTCACAAATATATAAAGGTGATTATCCTGAAGCATTAAAAAATTTGAACTATTCAGACTGTCAGTGGTACTAAATGAATGTGATGTTAACAAATAAACTATCAGCCACTTCACCAGTTGGCTTCGGAAATATAGCCTTACCTTTCTTACTGAAGCTTTTACTCCTGAGAGCGCTGAGAACTGTTTCACGAAGAGGAAAAACATTCCAAATATTCTAAAACCCCAAAAGCACTTTCTGCCTGCAGTTCCTTTACTCTGTTTGAAATTAGGCAGCTAAATCTGTACTCGGAAAATGGAGCAGGGATCCTTGAACTATCCTTCCTTTTGCAGCTGGCAAGCAGGTCTGTCAGCTGATGGAGCCTGCTTTCTCAGGATTGAGTTGCAACTCCATTACTTTTAAACTTAATACATAAAGACTTACCTTTTAGCACATTGGCCTCTTCCTTTGTTAGCTATCACAAAGTTTAAGCAGAGAATGTTTGGTTTGAGGGTGTGTTCAGAGTAATCTGTGTCTTTTCTGTCTGCAGTATGTTCAAAATAGTTTCATGTATTTATTCTGTGTTTCAAAACGAAGGAGTTTATACCACGGCTCTAACATTTTTATGTAGCTATTTTGCTTCTAGTGGCTTCAAAAAAAAACCTGACAAAATAACTATTTATTTATTTTTACTCTAGCTTACTTTAGTAGGAATTGGGTAAGAGGTTTGAAATGGTTGCAAGGAAGGAGACAATGCTGAAATGATTGTCTAAATGCTTCTCTTTTCTTTTTATGCTGCCCCAGTTTTCATGAAAACAGCGCACCAAAGTAAGAGTATAGAATTTTATATGGTTTTGCCTCGTGGGACAGGAATATGTATTTGTCACATGTGGTGTAGATTTAAATTATGTGTGTTCTGTCACTAGTATTTTTTGGCATCATGGATGGATGTTGGTCTTTGCTTGTAACATCAGTTTCCCCGTTACTTTCACTGGCATGCTTTGGGTAAATTATTTAGAATGGGAAATGAAAATTAGGGTAAATGTCAAAATAAGTAGTTTGAAAATAGTATGTTTTTTCTGACTTCTTAGATTGATGAAAGGGTTGTCTTACTTTCAAATAGCTTTTTTTAGCTCATTAAAACATTTTTAATGTATTAAAGAAGAGTTATGCTACGGGGCAAAGAATTTTATATAATTAAAAGGACAGCTCCAGCAGATCTCTTAAAGTTTATTATCCCTGAGACAAATCTGTTTACAATGTTTACTGTGTATAATTTCTCCCTTTTCTGTTTCTGGTTTACTGTACAACTGACATCTGATACTTTAGAAGTAAATGAACTTGTCATATACTGTGGAGATATGCTTGGATTGTAAAGGGCTAGGTGAACTAGGTGGAATACTGTTTCTGTTAAGATAACCTTGCAGGAACAATTGTTTTTCTTCTGTGGAAGAAAGGAAATATTTGCTTTTCTTACACTGTTACAGTATCAGCAGAACTGTTATATACATATGAAATGTGAAGTCGGTGTTCTTGCTGCGAGCAAGGGAGACCACACAGAAAAAATGTTCATGCCTAAGCTTCTGTACATGAAACATGATTCTTTTCATTACTTCTGGAAAACACATTACTGTGTGAGGTTTTAAATATTTCCTGGCATCCTTCGGATGTTGTTTGCATGATGTTTGCCAAGTCGCATCACGTAATATTGCAATTCTCTGACAGAGATGAGAATTTGATTTTAATTTATTTCTGGTATTTTAATTGTCTTTCGCATTGCCCAACTCTGGGTCTATGCGAGTTGTACAATTTCCTGATTGAAGCATTTAGCTCTTATAACCAAGTACATACCTGAAAGAACTGACCTCAAGAGAGCCCTTCTTCCACCTCATTTTGTATTGCAGTTGCAAATGAATCCGATGATAGACCTATAATGGAAGAAAAAAATCCAGTCTTTTCCTCTAAATCACATACTTGCTTGATTGACACAGGCTACAAGGTGTTTTTGTGATGGAAATTGCACGCTGGTGGTGGCTGAAAAGCCTCATTTCCTGCTGTCTTCTGATTACTGCACCAAATGACACTCAAAGCAGGCCCAGTGTTAGGCAAAATCACTTGTATATTAGTTGCAGTCCTAGCTTTTCCTCTAAGTACCAGCCCTTCCAGCTGTCACCTGGGGAAAAACAAGGTTATTTTAGTCAGAAACACATTTAAGAGAGAATTCTATAGGGAAGAAGGAAATTTCTATCCAACTGTTGTTTGGTCCAGTTTGGATCTTCACTGAGCTAAAGGAATTTGCAGTACTCAAAGGGAACTAATTTCAAAGACAATTTATGGGAAATCTTTGAAGTCTGTAGTTTGTTTGTTTTGTTTGGGTTTTTTTTTTTTAATTATGAGAAAATCTATGTAGAGTTAATTAATCTAAAACATTATGCATGGATATTTGATTTTTGGCCATTGGTTATCAACATGGCTTCTAAAAAGGGGTAACAGGCCCACTGCTTGGAAGCAAATGATCACTTAGAATAATTTTGAGTTATGAATAGAATAAAAATCCAGGAACATGGTATTTAGAAAAAAGCAAGGATGAATGGTAGAAACTTGCATATAATGAGGATGGTTAAATACAGGGAAACAAAAAGGAAGAGAAGGAAAACAAAAATAAAGACTTCCTTGGATGCTCCTGCCAGCTCTTATTCCGTGAAGACTGGTTTCTCCTTCCATCTTTAGATTGCCACTGACCTCAGTTTGGGGGGCAGAAATCTTTGCTTTTTGGACTCCTGAGCAATCTTTTTGTTTCTTTGCCTTTGGCAAAAATGAAAACAGGATCTCTTTCCTGTTTGAGGCAAATATTTTTACCTGGTCCTTTCTGTCATTAAAAAGCTTTAAATATAAGGGCTGGGGTGGAAATCAGATATGCTCATGAACATCTGCAACTGAGTTCATGTAATCATATGTCTGTCATGACAGACTAGGAGAAATAACTAATTTTTTCCTTAAAAATAAAAACCAGCAAACAAACAAACTCCAGAACTTGTGGGCAGTACTTTTGTGTATGTTTTTAATTTGTTAGTAAACATGGCAAATATATAAATCAGTTGCTACTGTTTGTGCCTGATTGTGTTCCTTTGGGACCTGGAGTTGACTCCAAAACAAGCTGAACCTCCATTTGAGTTCATGACATCTGGTTTGGCTGCTGGTCTGCTGAGACCTCTTCCTACAGGAGTTCTGCAGAAACTGACAAGAGTTTTTGTGTTGAATAAATTTTGCATTGTATTCCACCTGGAAAACTGTTACACCTCCATCTTCTATTGCTCCCTGGGAGGGTTCTAGAAGAGTTGCAATGTGTTGTTCATTTGCCTTTTTTTTTTTTTCCTTTCTTCTGCATTTTGGACAGCATTAATACCACATCCATAGTCTGATTATCAGAGTTCCCTTCAAGACCCAGTTTGAGCTGAGATGTTCAGAGATAGCTGGTAATTTTTATTTTCATGTACCTTTTTAAAGATGAGTAGTTGATACGTCCCAAATCTTCGTTCACAAAGCCTAGCCATGATGATGATGAGTTGGTATAAATATTAGACCAGTTTCTCTTCTGGTTATTGGCAATATAACCATGGCAGTACTTTCTCAGCCTGCTGAGAGTGCTTTTCTTGGAGGAAAGTGAGATTGCCTTGCCATTGCATGCCCATGTTATACGATGTGTGTGTACTCACAAGAAAATGAACTGGAAAGTAATTTCTATTACGCTTGAGGCACAGGCATTTATCATGGTAAGGGTTTGCAGAATTACAAATATATTTTGATTCCCGCTAATACTTGCTGGCAGTCATACTAATAGATCAAAGATGTAGTAATATTGTAAGTCCATACATTACCACTTTACATTTTAAGGTATAAAATAACCTTCTCTCTTTGAATAAGCTCTAATTTTCACTTCTGGATTCTTAAAACTTCAGGGAAAGTTCTAGGTAGAGTTTGAAAGGGATTGAGAATCTGCAACAGGTAATATATCAGCTTCACACACTGGTGTTGTAAATTAAGGCAGTGAGTGTCTGTACAGATAAGAAACTTCTTTCTTTCTTCTCTTATTGTAACTATCCTATATCTGTCCAGTTTGACAGCTGGTGTAAGAGGTGTAGGTAATTTATTAAATTTAAGATGCTTTTACCAGGCAGTATAGGAATTGCAGTTCATTACTATTTACTTCTATGAAAGGGAAAATGTAGGCAGGTTCAAAAGGAAAAAAAACCCAAACCAGAACTATAGCTAAGAAGGAGACTTTATTTATCAGTCTGTAGTTGAAATAAATTTGATTTTTCTGTTGCACATTTTTCCATGTACACTGTGGTACTTTCTTTACCTAAAATTCAGACCATCCTTTAAGACTGAATCAAAGTCTTTTGGCAGATTTTTTTTTTTTTTTCCCCGCAAGTCTTACATTTTTCCTTAGGAAAGGATAGAAGAGTATTTTAAGTCTTGTGGAAATGACTATTGTCAAGATTAGAAATTTCCTGTTAAGAGCAGGAAACAGTTTGTCTTCCTCCTTTTAGGACATTTGAAATGTGTTCTTAAAATGATGTATTAATTAATATCTTATATAACATTAAATGTATTTAATTGGAATATCAGGAGAATGAATTCCTCCTCTTAGTACTTCAGAATAAAAATTACAGCTAGAATCTCTTCAGAGGAAAACTTGTCCTACAATCTTGAAGGAGGGTGAGAAACAGTAATTTTTGTTCAGCATTATGAAATATTATCCTTTGAATTAATTTTCATTGTTTCAAATCTTAAATTCCTAATTTTAATGACAAACAAGAAGCCCCACAGAATATGGATAATCTACCCAGTATATTTAATGTTAGTGACAGTTTTGTTGAACTTCAGTGATAAGGCAGCCAAACAGAACTCAGTGTGAGTGGATATAGGAATAGTTCATTACATACAAAGATTAGTCCATGGTTTTATTTAACAGAACATAGGATTTTGAGAGTTGTAGGACTGCAGACAGAAATGTATTTAGATAGTGTGTTGCTGAAATGTACCACTGTATTAACCGTGCTTTGGGAAAATAAATACTGCCGGTGCAGGACAGGATTAGCATTGATACAGGAGTTTCTGCTGGTCGAGATCCATCATTACAGCTGATAATTCTGAACATATTAGAAGCTTTAAAACCTACTGATGCTTTTTCTTAAATATGAAAATGAATCTCTGAATGGCAGGCAGTTTAAATTTCTGGAATAAAATTTGTAGAAATGCTTTGAAAGCAGTTGAAGAAAACAATGAACATAGCATTACATAAAGAAAGAGGTGAGAAAGTCATGGTTTGTTTAGTAGATCTTTTTGTTTTAATTTGAAGTTTGCATTTCCAATTTTTGTATTATTTTGCTCTACAAAGATTGGAGTTATGAAGCTACAAAGGTCAGAAGGTGAAGTAAACTTAAGGGAAGTTGAGGATAAAAACTCCTCAGTGCTCGAGGGAAGAAAAAGTGCTTTACTGCCAAGTATATCTGTAAACTATTTAAAAAGAACAAAAATACATCACATGACTTTTAGGACTGGAAATTGTTCATTCCTAGGATGACTGTTAAATTCTGTAAAGTCCTGATTTTTTTGTTCTCCTTTTGGTTGGCTTGGTTTTGTTTTGTTTACTACCTGAGTCACCTTTCAGTTCCCTTATGCTTTTTGTGAATGTCTGTGACAGGATCTTCACAGAGCATTTTCTTCCCAAGTTTTCTAAAATGAGACTACATTTCACAGATGATTTTCTTGGAACTTTTGAGACCTTTGTGCCGTTATATTTCCTTTCTCTATATAGATGCAAATGACAGTAAGATTGGAGACTGCAAAAATACTATGGCTTACAAAAACATAAATTATATTTCACATTAGCAAAGGGTTTGGGAGGCAAAAATATTTGCATACGGAGCAGGTGATTTTATGCATCTTAAAAAAAAAAAATTAAATTAAACCTTTTAATGAAAGCAGTCCAGACTCCAGCAACATATGGGTAATTTTTTGATACAGCTTTCTAGAAGGTGATGTCTTGCAATAAATCTGAAGTGACTTATAAAATTATATGATTGAGGCCATTTCTGATATCAGGATAATATGAGAATATTCTGGTATTCTTAACTGCAAGTGAGGAATGATAATGCATGTATCTTTTGGGTTTTTTTTTAAGATTATGTGCCTTCTTACTGGTTCTCTTTCAGAACAACAGAAATTTTGACTCTTGCTTAGCATACCTCAGTTAAAATGCTTCCTATGTATTACTGTTTTGCTATGTGCTTGTACTTTGTGGATAAAAACCTTCCATTGTGGTGTTTGTTTTTTTGTGTTGTTTTTTTTTTTTAGATATGTAGTATATATGTATCATCAAGAATTTAATAATATTATAATATGGTACTTTCTATTGCCTTCTTTTCTGTATAATAGTGACATTATTATTATTTGTTTGACCTTTTTTTTTTTGCTGCTTCCATAGGCTAAGACACGTTATAGTAATATTTTCTCTGTTTAATTGGAAAAAAAAGTGAGTGCAAGCTACATCACATATAAAGTAGCAATTAAGTTGACTGTTTGCAAGGTTTGAAATGGAATAGTATGCGCAGTATTTTGTTTAAAGTATGTGAAAGTAACCTCAGATCTCACTTAGCATATCATGCAAACTACTGGAAGTCACTGACTTCACCAACAGTATCTGCTTATAGGGCTTATTTGCTGTATCTCATAAGTACTTTATGAGTGTTAGAACAAAACCTTCCCAACAGATAAAAAGATCATAAGGGACATAGGAATGTGTTAAATCCGTCTTATTTTTCTACTCTTGCAAGGCATGCATGTTTTGGAGCAGTGGGGGACGTGTAGATGTATCTTTGTTATGGAAACAATTGGCTTCTGTGCTGCTCAGTGTTTGGTACCCACTGGGGGTTTGGGGAGCAGGGGACATCCTGTCCAGTTGTACAGGTGGGAGTTAAAGGCTCCTTGGTTTCTCGTATGAGTCCGGCATGAAACATTAGGTTGAAATCAGTTCCACGTGAGGATGGAAAACTGATTTGTCAGCTGCACAAGAGGAATCAGGTTTTCCTCACTGCTATAGGTGTACTTCTCTGCTTTGCATACATGAACTCCTGAAGTACAGAAAACAAAAATGTGTCCTGTTCTTACCCAGAGAGTTGTCTGTGAACTCGGAGATTGAGAGACAAAACTTTATTAGCTCTTTTAATAGCTACATAAAAGACATCATTAGAGGTTTTTTGGTTTTTTTTGTTCTTTTTGTAACCTGATCGTGAGGATTTTAGATCTCCTCACAGAACCAGAGGAACAGCAAGTACATCTTTTTTTTCCCCTGGCTGATCTACTTCCATTTTCCTGAGGGAATGGGAAGAATGGAGAGCTGACTATTTGTCACCTAGGCTATTTCCTATTGCCTTTTTCTACAAGTTGCATATATAGTGTTTTGTAATTATTATTATTGTCTTTCAATGCTTACTAAATCCCTTGTAATGGACTCTTAAGCATAAGTGAAGAGTATATCAGTAAGATGGCATTTAAGATAAAGCTTTTTACCTTAAACAGTACATTTTGCTTAAGAAAATACTACGTGTTGTTCTACTGATTGGGGTTTTTTTCTTTTAAAGGTTTTTTTTTTTATTTTATTTTAGGCAGTTATACTTTTAACCGAACTCATCAGGGAGAACTTCAGAAACAGCAAATTGAAGCAGTGCCTTCTACCAGCACTTGGGGAGCTCCTTTACCTCATAGCCAGGGAGGTAAGACTGCAGGTGATCCTTACCAATCTGAGAAATGTGGAAAGGTTTCCCATGGAAAAGTAGACCCAAAAAGCAAATTACTTGGTCATTTGTACACTCAACAATTTCTGGTCCTTGTATGTTCTGTGATAGTTTTTCCACTTTAAGAAAATGTTAGTCTAATCCTATGCTTAATTAAGTGTAGAATTTTAACTTCATAAAATAATCAACCACTATAATGACTGCTGGCCTCCAAGAGGCAGATCTGAGGGTTAGAACATCTTAGCTGGACGTATCAGAACAGCCTATAATATCAATAAATCAATATATTAATATATCTCTATATCTGGTCCATATTAGACCTTATCCTAGCATGGCTGGATTCACAGCACTGTGGAAAAGGAAGTGGAATGATTCTGACTGATTTCAAATGGACTTACGTTTATTCCTGACTAAAACTGATTCAAACTTTCAGTCTAGTAATAGTAGATTCACATTAAAAGTAAACAGAGGTTATTTGTAGAAAAGAAATACTGTCAATATTGGGAATTGAAGATCACAGCTCCTCTAAACTCTCCCCTTTCTTTTTCCTTATTCAAAGAGTAAAATGCTTTCTTAATAGAAACAAAGGTGTCTTCAGACAGAAAAAGTCTAACCCTGACTTCTCTGAAGCCTTTGTATTATCTGTGTCATCTAATTGCTCTGGATGCTCTCGTTAGTTTAACGGGTCAGTTGATAATGGAATGAAAGTAGCAAATGAGTTGTTTTGGCTTTAGTTATGGATTTGTGCTGAACTTCCACGTTTTTTTTCCTTCATCCTCTGACTCCTCTTCATGTTCCACAAGAACATGTGGTTGCCTTGATTTTTGCAGGACAGCATGGATTGCCCTATTTTGGAGAGTTTAGATTTAGACAGTTGCCAAAGTATTTGTCAAACACAGTCATTGAACTTGCTTTTGTAATGAGGATTTATATTCTGGAAAATACATCTACAGTCACAGTTTATTTTTATAAGTTTTAACACTTTCTCAGTTTTCCTTGGGACAAAAAATTTGCACCTACTATCATCAGAGAGATTGATAACCATGAATTTTTAAACAATAAGAAAAACTTAAATTTGAAACTCCAATTTGAAAATTATTAGCAAGAGTATTTTGCAAGGCTTTATATTATTTTGAAATTACAGTCTTATAGCTGAAACAGATCTGTTTACACTGGCTCTGTACCATCCAAAATTATTTACAAGCCCTGAACTGACCAGACTTTTTTCCTTCTGACAACGTGAACTGATGAATTTTTGAGTCTCTATGTATTTATGGACTTCCCAATGTCTGAAGTGTGGTAATTTGTATTTAACTGGCAGCTCTGTCATGCTTCAAGAAGATCTATAGTAATGAGTTGCATTGCTTTGAGCTAAGAAATTAAGAGTATAAGAATAAATATTTGGACACATGAATTCAAGACACCATGTCTTGTTAAAATTTCAAAAATATCAGTGTGATATGTATGCTTGGAGGTGCTAACACTGTTTTTTGTGTTTTCTAAGAGAAGCTCTTTTCATTTCTCTATTCTGTATATATTTAACTTCAGAAGACTATAGTAGCATAGGCATTTTGTTGCTCATTAAACTGCTGACCAGTCGTACTGAATGACCTTGCCAAGATCATACACCAAGTCAGTGGTAGTATAATAAGATGAAAAGAAAGTTTATTGCCAACTTATATCTTTAAACAGCAGAGCTTTATTATTTGATGACTCAAATAAAAATCATAACTGCATCTCACTCATTAAGGACTACACGCCATATATTTTTGGTTTTCTTGTTTGCCTTGTTTTGTCCCATTTTGCTCTTAAGCCTACTTGATTGTTTCATTAAGCTGCTAAATATTTTCACTTAAACCAATTTTTGCGGGCACAACTGATTTTATTTATTCCCTCTGGGCTTTTGCTAAGTGTTTCTAGGTCCAGCCACAATTTTAATATTAAATAATGATAAAGATTACTTATTTTTCGTATGAACATTTGGTAAATCATAAATTATCAAATACCTAAAATTGAATTCAGCTGTTTAGGTGCAGGATGATTCATTATGTTAAATGCAGGATCACTGTTTGTACTTCTATGGCTTAGAAAATCCTGGAAAAAAGTCCAGATAATCACAATGGTTCTGTTCAATCCTGAACTTTGATATTATGTGTGGACTTGCATATGAGATCTCATAAGTAAGATCTTACACTTTGTCTTTCCATTTTTATTCCAAACAGAAGCCAAGAGCAATTTACAAGTAGCATGAGCAGACTCCAGGGAGGATGTTCTGATACTCCTGAGCGAATTGCCTTGAGGGAAAACTTTCAAGTTCTGTCATATTTTTATTCATTTTGTGCTGTTTGTGTTGTTAGGGTGCAGAACCTAAAGTTTAATCAAAATCAACATGGGCTGTGAGCAAAAAGTAGGAAGATTCCCCGGTGTTTGGTGATATCTTTAAATTTATTAAATGTCAGATTGTGTAGGTATGTTTAGGTAATTAAAACTGGTGCTAAGTTTTGAACCCCTTTTGCCTTTTTTCTTTCTAAATAGAGATTAAATCTTGCAAAAAGTCATTAATCAGTTCGAAGGATTGAAGAACTATTAGTGTTTCAGGACTGCACCATTTCTTAAGGCTTTTTATTTTATAGTGCATCTAATATGTGGTTACAGAAGAACTTCACAGAATTTCTGGTTAAATTGGATGAATAAAATGAGAAACAGACCCATGCCAATTCCAAAAGAGATTGTCTTTTTAACTCTGTCTTGGCTTCTAGTCTTGTTCTGTCTTTTCCAGGTGGAAAAGATTCCACTTTTTGACTGTTCAAAAGTAACCTACCTTACCTTTTTTGAAACTTGGGCTGCATTCTCTTAAACTTACTAAGTATAAGTGTTTGGAAGACAAACTGTGATTACATGTCATGGTGTTACTCAGATGAGATGAAGAAAGTGGAATGTAGTAGATCTGATATGTCTGTTGTATGCCCAGCCACTGTTGTTATTATTATTGACCATAAATTACTCCAAGGAGGAATTTTTCCATACCCCCTCATACAAAGTTAGCAGGAAAAAAGCTTACAAATGGGAGATTTAACAAGTTCATTTCCTCTCTTGATATATGTTGCAAATAAAATGTTGTTTTCAATAAAGAAGGAAAATTAATTTTACTAGACAATTCACTAATAGTCTTCCCTGCTAATTTGCCATGCTTCAATTAAATGGCTGAAATTATCACAGCATATATGTTGAATTAATGTAAGCTACTCAGAAATCAGCAAATTTAGAAAGTACAATTTGTTTCTGCATCGTGAACCTCCACCTTGCCCATCCTGTGCTTTTTATTATAAGCAGTTAATTAGAATGCTAAAAATAATTTGGGAACGTAATTAGTAGAGTTCAAGAATTGTATAATTTCTGCAGGAATTGTTGCTAGTTATCCTTTGTCTACTTATTAAAATAAGTTACACATGAATTTCATGGTCTAGAGTCTTCATACCACCCAATGCCTGTTATTCCTTGATTTCATTCCCAAAAGTGGCTATTTTTTTCCCTCTTGCTAATAGCTCTGTGTTACCAGCCTAGATATGCAGTAAAACCTTAATGATATCGAAGTGTGCCCTTTTAAACTTAAAGTTTCACAGTAGGCTACTGTGGGGGGACAGAAGGAACTGGAGCTCCCTTCTAATGGAACAGTCAAGCCCCTGATTTAATGAGCAGTGAATTAGCCCCTCTAACAGGGTGATCATTAATATCTTGGAACAGTGTGCATGCGTACTGAAGGCTATACCACGCACTAAGTTTTATTAAACACGTGATATCTCCTTGTATGACTTAACTTACTTTTGAAAAAAATACTCTTATTTTTTTTTTAGTTGGCAAACAAAATGAATTTGTTTGTTTGGTACAATTAAATCACATTTAAAGAGAAGCATTACTAGTCCTAATAGTCAGTTGTCTCTTTCTGAAGTACTCAAAATGATTCAGAGGAATACAAGAATTTTTTTTTTTGTCTGTGTGAATTAGAATGAATTGATGAAATGCAGAAATACTAGGACAAATTCTGTTATGGATTTTGCAGACTATTTGAATAAGCTAACAAAATATCAATCTCTGTGCTGCACCTGAAATAACATTAAATAGTAATATTGCCCTGGAATTTAATATATTTCATAGCATATGTAAATTTGAAATGTGTATAATATGAACCTTATTAAGAAACTGTTACGCATTTTTTATGTGACTGAGATTGTTGTGACTTTCTGATTTAATCGTTTGTGCCACTGGCTTCATTTCAGGAGGAAAAAAAGGAGCACCCCAGAGAGTGTTGGGCTGTTCCCTCAGCTGCTTACACGGTGCTAATGAGGTGTCTTCGGGAAGGGGTAAGGCTCTTTCATGGTCCTCAGTAGAATTTCTCCACAGTAATAACCCTTTAGGCATTGTGTGAAGATTGTAGCCTGCAGCACTGCACTACCTTGTCAACCAAGTATTGCTCTTGAATTTAAATAATCATGATAAGACCATGACCTCAGCAGAAGATTAATGCAAAAATGCAGTTGTTCCCTCTCCATTCAACATTTATGTATTGCCGCTTGTTTTGGGGGAAACAGGATAGTAAATATAAATTACTGTTAATAAATGTGAAATTTATTAATGATAGATGTCTTTTGATAAATGTTTTGACAGTTTGTGCTGTCCTGCAATTTGATTTTCATACATCTTTGTAGATCTCTGAGCAAGATTTAAGTTTCTATTTTGAAGTGGCTGGTACACAGTTGTTTTAAAACTGCATTGTTATCCTACTGAGTTGTTAGCATTCTTTTGAGGCCAAAAATTAATAATTAGGTTTATTCTCATATGTGTGCTATGCTGTATTCTTCATTGGTTTTGGTAATGACTTAACTGTGCCAGAAGAAGAGAACAAAAACATGCATATAGGTCAAATTTGTTAAATGAAAAGGAATGGCATGGAGGGTTTACATTCGCTGTTTGTATGAGACCATTTGACTTTACTTTTGCCCAAGGCAAAGCTCAAGGCAGAAAGCATGTCGGAGGTTGCTGGAGGGTGGAAAGCAAGAGGAAATGCCTTTTTTTATTCCTTTTTGAGATCTTTATTGACTACAGATTGTGATTAATAGAGAAAAAACATAGATGCATTTTAATATCTTCTAACCTTCACGTGATCAAGAATACATGACTGAGTTTGTATTGTGGACTATTTCCAGCTCATAATTAGAGTAAGATGTCACTCTAAGGCACATTAGTGAGATGCTAGTTAATTATAAATTTAGTAAGGGAAGACTTGCTATTTCTGAATATTCAGAGGAACTAAATCGAGACATCTATAAGATACTAATTTATTCCTGTAGAATAAAATCACTTCTTAGTCACAAAACATGTCAAAGTTTTCTTAATAATTTATCTTGTTTTTCTTGAAAAAAATAACACAAAACAGAAATACATTTCCTATGCAATAGTTCAAATTAAATTCAATTAAATACAAGTTTAAAGTTATGACTAGGCTAGCCAAGTACAGCTGTTTGTGAAGATGCTCATTTGTAATGGAGATATAATTTTTCTAAAACATAATTGAAGCTGTAAAATATAGACTACTTTAGGATGGAATGGACCTCTTGAGGTCATCTAATCCAACCTCATGTTCTCATTGGGTCTAAATAGATCCAATTGCTCAGGACATGTCTGTTTGACTCCTGGATGTCTTTAAGAGTTATGGTCCCATAGTCTCTCTGAACAATGCCTGGACCGCCTTCATAGGAAAAGGTTTTCACTTGTGGCCATTGCCTCTTGTCCTGTGGCTGTGCAGCTGTGAGAACGTTTGTCCCCAACTTCTCTTTATTCTTTGACTGGGTAGTTGTAAACTGCAGGAAGATCTTCCCTGAACCTTCTTTTCTCAAAGCTCATCAACTCTCTCACCCTTTCCTCATGTGCCACGTGCTCCAGCCCTCACACCAGCCTGATTCCTTTCTGGGTACATGACAGGTGCTGTGGACAAGGGAAGGGCAGTGGGCATTGAATGCCTTGACTTCAAGAAGGCTTTGACACACTCTCTCCTAGTCCCCTTATAGCCCAATTGATGAGATGGGAGCTGACTAAATGGAAGGTGGGCAGGAAAATATGCTCAGGCCATCAGTGGTGCAAAGTCCAACTGGCAGACAATAACCAGCAGTGTCCCTGAAAGATCAATACTGTTTCATGTCCTCAGTGACAACCAGAGTGACCAGTTGGAGTGTATTTGCCAGTTGGTAGCACCAAATTGGTGCTGCACTGATGTTCTGGACACCAGGACTGCTGGTCAGAAGGGCTGGAACAGACTGGAGAAATGAGCTGATGGGATCCTCACTAAGTTCAACAAAAATGGGAGCAAGGGCTTGCTTTTGGGATGAAGCAGCCCCCTGCAACAGCACCAAGCTCCCTAGGGAACAGTTCTGCAGAGGGGGACTTGGGGTACCAATGGAAGGTTGAACATGAGCCAGCAGCTTGCCTGAGCACCAAGGAACAGCTGCAGCACCACAGGCTGTATTAGCAAGGGAGCAGCAGGTTCGGGGTTAGAAGTGATTCTTCCTCTCTGTTCAGCGCTAATGAGAGCACATCTGGAGCCCCGTGTCTGCTTTTGGACTCCGCAGTACAGGAATGATCTTGACATTCAAGAGTGAGTCCAACCAGGATGATAAATGGCAGAAAAATCCCTAATGTTCAGGATTGCTCCTGTATTCTTTGCCAGATATGTTATGGTAAAGAGCATGTTGAATGTTTTCTAGTTACATTCAAACAGTCTTTTTCACAGAGAATAAGGCACAAACCATGGTCACATGTAAAGAAAATTGGGATCAAATGCCTTTCATCTTTTTGGTTTTATTCAGGGAAGCAAGTCATAAGAAAAAATTAGTTTGGACCTTTGAAGGTTTTTGTGGTCCAGCCTTTTGACAAAATAATGCCAGGTTCTAGTTGCATTCCAGCTAGCTTTCTACATACCTTTTAGTCCACTTAAGTCTGAGTCTTTGCTATTTGGTGAGTTTTAGGAAACCATTTGGAGACCCTTTTTAAAGCAGGAGTAAATTAAACCCACTGCTGCCTGTTAGTCCACTGAGCTAATAATCGTGTAATGGAAGCTTGTCACCTTGGTCAGGCGGGTTTTTTTTGCTCTTTATAAGTCAGTTCTGACTGTTACTAGTCTTCTTGTCCATCATACACCTGCAAGTACAATCCAGGAAAACTTGCTGTGCAATTTTTTCCAGGACTGGAGTTTGGAATTCCTCTTTTTGCCCTTTGCCCACACCCTCAGTGAACTATCTCCTGATCACCACGATCTTGAAGATGTGTGCTCCCTCTCAACAGTGCTGACTGACTTCCTCAGCACATTTGGCTGCATCTTTTCTGGTTCAGTTTGCTCAAGTGTCTCAATCTTACTTTTTTTACTGATGTACCAGTAGAGACCCTTCTTGTTGCTTTTTGAGCGTCTCCAGTTTTCAAATTGGTGTGTTTATTCTGCTAACCAAATATACAAGCTCTAATATGTTGTGGGGTTTTGTTTGATGTTTTTTTGTTTGATTGTAAATTTGGGGGTTTTGGGGCACTGAGCCACCTCGTCCAAGCAATGAGCGGCTGACAATGCTTAGTGGCTGATATGCAGATGTGGGAGGGGGAGTGTGTGAACGACACTTCCTTGCCCCCATCTTGTTGCAAAACAGGAGATAATAGAAATAGTTAAAATGACCAATCTAGCTTTTTTAAAGGTCTGATTTCAATGAAGTCACACGTAAATTGTATTGCTTCAACTAGTAAAGCACTAAATATTAAAATCCTGAAAATACTGCCTAAGTTTTCCTTCACTGTGCTTAATGGTCTTTGACTGCAGCTCAAGATCTTGGCTGCTGTACTTCTTCATTTTATGTTTTTGCATTTTGTAAGGTAAGTTCACTGTTCTTCAATTTCGTTATGAACTACTCTGAACAGATAAGAAATTTTAATAATAAAAGCAGAGTTTAAAAAACAATTGCCAATATAGAATATAATGCAGTGTGTTTTATAATGTATATTTTTAGCTGGAATAGTTCCTTCACAGTGAATTTGGAGGAGAAAGGAAAATGTAGGGGCGAGGAGAATAAAGTCATAATTGTTTTCTCTGAAAGTATAATACAGCCTATAGTATCACAGTTGTCAGTGTGAATCCTATATATTCTCACTTTTATATCTTTTTTTGACATCAGTTTTTTACTTTACTGGCAGAATTGCCTATAGTATAAAAGTAATGCTCTGAGTCAAATACATTATCACTTTAATTTTTTTTTTAGATATTGGTTCTCTAGTTTACTGCTAGAACTGAAAAACATTTTTTCTGCAAAAGGTGATTAAAAGGATTTTTTTTATACATAGTCACTCTTCTCTGTGAAGGCTTAATGTTGCAAATTGTTGCCAAATAAAGATTTAATTGTTAGAATTGTGAATTCTTAGGAGGATACAGCTTTACTTCATTATGTTTCTAGTTCCTTTCTATTCTGTCTTTTTAAATAAAAGGAACAGATGTATGGAAGTTGATTTAGAAGAACGATGGAATACAGTGTTACTTGCTGAATCTTTCGGCTTTTAATGTTTCTTTATCATTGTTATGCTGTTACTCAGGTATATGTGTATAATATAGTATAATATAAAAAGATCATGGAATCATATAGTGTCCCAATTTGGAAAGGACCCATGAGGATCGTAGAGTCCAACTCTTGGCCCTGAGCAGGACACCCCAATAACTATGCTGTGTGTGAGAGCATTGCCCAAAGCTTCTTGAGCTCTGCCAGGCTTGGTGCTGTGACCACTGTCCTGGAGAGCCTGTTCAGTGCCCAACCACCCTCTGGGGGAAGAAGCTCTTCCTAATACCCAACCTAAACCTCCCCTGAGACATCTTCGTGCTGCTCCTATCAGTGACTACCACAGAGAAGACATCAGTGCCTGCCCCTCTGCTTTCCCCTAGTGAGGATGTGGAAGAGTGCGATGAGGCCTCTCCTGAGTCTGCCCTTCTCCAGGTCGAACAGACCAAGTCATCTCACAGGGCTTCCCCTGGAGCCCTTTCTCATCTCCATTGCCCTCCTTTGCACGCTCTCCAATAACTTAATATCTTCCTTATATTTTGTCACACCTCCCTCGCCTGGCTGGTGATGCTGTGCCTGATGTCCCCCAGGTCACAGTTTGACCCCCCTGGCTGCCGGGGCACTGCTGAGTCAAGTTCAGCTTGCCATCAGCCAGGACCCCCAGGTCCCTTTCCATGGCACTGCTTTCCAGCATCTCATTCCCCAGCCTGCGTGTACATCCAGTCTTAGGGGAAGAATCTAAAACTCGTTCATATAAAACTTCACGATTGCCCACTCCTCTACTTTGTTGAGGTCTCTTTGCAGAGCTTCTCTGCCTTTAAGGGAGTCAACAGCTCCTCCCAACTTAGTTCCATCAGCAAATGAACTTTAAAATTATCATAAAATGTTTTATCTTATCCTTTAATAGAATGAAATTATGCTATTTTTAGCTAGTATATTTGTTAGCATAGCAACTGTATCTTCACTGCATCCAAAACTTTTAGTGCATTTTTAAGTTTTTAACGGTCAATAAAAATATGCAGTAGATTCAGTTATTTCAAAAAGTGAGATTGGATTCTTTGATGATGTTTATTTGCATTCCCCCCTGCCCAGTTGAGACAGAAAGACTTGATTAAAAGGAGTTTTCTTTTGGCAGTTTACAACTATTTGCTTTTTCACTCAGGGCCCTTTTTGAGTAAACATCCATGACTTTACTGGAGACACATACCTCTGCAACTGTTCTACATGACTGAAAATCAGGACCTTTATGTTTAAGTGTGTTTTATAAAACTAGATGGAATCTAAACCCCCTGAAAATAAAGCATGTGCTTATTTTTTTTTATGTAGTTCTATTCATTGCTTGAGGTTTGATGCAGTTTATGGTATGGATGGAGGGTAACAGATATGTTGCACTGCTTTACTCATGTCTTGAAGATCCATTTCTGTTCACTAACACAGCTTAGGTCCTGGTTACATCACCACACGACTCAGTTAAGAGGCCAAATATTAGTTCAGATCAGACTTCTCTTCCAGGCAGCTAATTGAGTAGAAAATGGTATGAGTATTGTTGCTTAGATGGTGTTCAGGAGTGGATCCCAGAGGAGCTGAAATGGAAGGTCTCAGGTGGCAGCAAGTAGAGTTACATTGACAGCATCATGGAGTTTTTAGAGCCCAGTGATAAGACGTGACCATTTTCTTGCCAAAGGTGCAGGAATATCTGGAACAGGGCATAACTCGTGAGTGGCTGAAAGGAAATAAAGCACATCTTCAGGACAAACTTTTGCAAAGAAAAGCTGTAATTGCGTCTGGAGTTTTGTTAACATTAATAGTAACTCTTATCTGCTGTATATTGATTTGAATATGATTAATTAATGAGATTAGTTAATTTATTAAGTTTTGATGCCTGCTTAAAGTAGGAGTGGAGTCCCAATTGGCGTTCTTTGTGTTCACATCCAGTATAAGAGAGACTTGACTATTAATGTTCCAATAATGGATTTGACTGTTAACAATACATGGATTTATCAAAATGACTATATGTATTTATCCTAACTATATTAAAGAAAAAGACTGAAATTCATAAGTATAATTCACTGAACAAGATTAAAACTGAACATTTTTTATAAAAAGCTTTGAGAATTTTAGTCTGGTAAGCATGTGTGAATATTTGTATATTTAGGCCTTTATTAGATCAGTTATGCAATGTATTGTATTAATAAAAATTGTAAAAAGATAGAGGCTAATAAATCCTCTGGTTCCATGGTTTTAAATCAGAAGAAAGGCCACAGAAATCAGTGACATTTTAAAAAGAGTGTAACTGATTTAGATGGAAATTGGCTTTGGTGTTTCTTTTAAGTATTTTGAGTAGAGTTGCCATTCTTTGGAGGAACAGGAAGGATTAGCATGAAAATGGTGAATAGGGCTTCTTTTTTAATTTTTTACCCTCAGCATTATACTAGGGTTTCCAAATATTTCTACATCAGTGTCTGTATTTTAGGATACTTAAGTCATAGAAGGAAGAGTGGATATTGAGTTTATTTTTTAATGAATTATGAGTTCTCCCCCTTGGGAAGGCTTTGGCACTGCTTTTTGAAAGGTTTCATTGTCATTGCTCAGAATTGTTGGTGGCTCTGATTGTAAAGATAAATGTCAGAAATCCAAAGGCTAGCAGGATGATACAGATATTAGTTTAAGAAAGAAATCAATTAGTTAATATGTTGAATAATTTGTAAAGCCAGGCTATGAGGACAAATTAAATTGGTAGTTCTTCTTACATTAAAATTCATTCTTACTGAATTAAAGAATGCCATTTAGGCCATTGTTGAAAGACTTCACTTATTCCTCAGTTAAAGACTGAGAAGTGGTGAGGCAATGCACCAGAAAAGCCCCAGCAATGTATCTTCTAGTTCTGTTAAAGACTGATTTTAAGAGAAAGCACAGTGAAAAAGAAACAAACCACCAAGAAAGAAGAGATACTAAAGAAATTAGGTAAGGGGCAGAAGAGAGAGAGAAAAAGCAGAGACTGCTTTTAAGTGATATCTATTGAGTTAAGTTTTCATTTGAGTCAGCAAAAGTTTTCATTAGAAGGAACTGCTGCCTCTTGATGTTCATGATGTACTGATTGCTTGTGGTTATTTTGACATGATGTTTTTTACTCCATGGAGACATTGTAGTATGAATAGTATTATGTGGGTATTAAAGTTAATGTACAGTGGCTCTCCACAAATGAGTTTGCTGAAAAAATTACTTGATTAGTCTTAAAAATATGATGGATTCAGAATCTCTTGTGGAAATTTAGGAATTTGTATAGTAAATGGGACCCAATAATTCATCTTAAACACCGGTCAGGATTGTCTGTTTCAAGAGAAGAGAAGGCTGTGATGGAATAATGTAACTTGCAAGAAGGAGGTTGTTGACTCTGCTGAATAAAGAGGGTTTAATGTAATTAATTTGATTTTCCCCCTAATGTAACTGTATATCTCATAATCCTACTATTCAGAGTCTGGTGTAGTGATGAGTTTTGACACACATTCATTCATTCAGAAAGCAGTGGTCATGGAGCACCTCTAACATAACAAAAGCTTTTAATTTTTAATGACAGCATTTAATTTGGGGTGGTTATTTGGAGCTGAAAGGTTCAGTATTGAATTATACTTGTATTAAATTGTCTTTGCAGTAGAAGGGAAGGTCGGGGGAAGTAGGATCTGAAAATGTAACTGTCACATGAGGTTTCCTATGAAATTACTTTGGTAAGTATCAAATAAGAAACCACACCAAAAAAATATACGTGGCATAAAATGTGGGCATAGGCAGTAACTTCAAAAGAAATCAGAAACATTAGAAACTTTTGCATATGAGTTTTCCCTTTCCTCTCCTCCTTGTAGGAAGAGCGTGTCGTGAACCACTTGGCAGCAAAGATAATTGAAAATGTTTGCACTACTCAAGCATGCCAAGCACAAGGATTTATTACAGGGGAAATCGGGCCTGTCCTGTGGTACCTTTTCACACATTCTACAGCAGATTCTTTGAAGATAACTGCTGTTTCGGTAAGGAATTTCCTTTTGTGAAATAGAAATGCTTTGGTTTTGAAAAACATTCGAGATTGAAACTGGAGTATGTTTGAGTATGTTTGCTGTATGCATGTGTATTTATATTTCAGGCTGCAGTAAAATATATTTTAAGATGTTCTGAAACCAAGAAGTGCACACATTACAGTTCAGTGCTTATGAAAAGTACTCGTGATTCATCATTTTCTGGAACATATATTTTCTTCTGCTGGTAATTATGAGTTATGTTTGAAAAGTTTAAACTTTCAAAGACTCAATTAAATATTTGCCAAATTGGAGTTT
The DNA here is from genome assembly GCA_013396735.1 of Grallaria varia. Taxonomy (NCBI): domain Eukaryota; kingdom Metazoa; phylum Chordata; class Aves; order Passeriformes; family Formicariidae; genus Grallaria; species Grallaria varia. The sequence goes on along the minus strand of VWZG01004790.1, from coordinate 518,288 downwards.
CTTTTTTTGTATAATGCTTTAAATGGGAACAGTTTATTCTCTTAATCACAGAATTTCTTAGAAGACTTCTTTGAAATCAACATGTTAATTTCTATAAAATTGTCAGGGCTAGTCTTTGCCCTGAATTTCAAAGGTAATGTGGGATGATAACAAGACAAATGGACCTATGTCTTGGAAGCAAAAGGTTTGGAACAAAACACTTGTGGGGTAGAAAATACTTATCAGGGCTGTGACTTTAACCGTATCTCTTGTTGACAAAATAAAAGCATTACCCACCAATACAGGTAGTATTTTAGAACTGAACAATATATTGTCTTATTTTAAGTGACGTGTGAGAAGTGAATGGTCGTTTCCTAATAGAGCTCAGGCTCACTGATGAGTTTATTGTTGGCTTCCCAGATGGAAAATGGTAGCATTGCTGCTGCAGCAGTATGCAGGTAGACACATCTAGCATTGAGTCAATAAAAGAGAGATAATTAAAAATATATATGATGTGTGGCTGAAAAGAGAAAGGGTAGAATAAATTTACAGTTAAAAAAAATATGTATTAATCATTTACCTCAGTATGTATTTGTGGCAGAGTCTTGCTGGCATAAACTGCTCAGATATTGGGAAAATGTCTTGACATTTTAGCACATGAAACTTATTTAGTAAAATACATATTACAGAAGCCTTTGCATCTGAAATTCTTTGCAAAAACAGTTTAGAACTTTTATGGGTAGAGAACTATCAGTCTTTAAATATGTGAAGTATGTATGTAAGTCTGGCTATTAGGCTGCTTTTCCAGAAAGGGTCTTTTTGAGACTTTACCTGTTTGATCTGTGAGTTTTATGCTTACATCATGACTGTATATGTGGTAAAAGACTGAAGATTAAAGTTGTGATTTCCTTTACTTATTGAATTTTTAAAGTAGCCTTCATGATCCTCTTTCCTACCTCTATTTTCGCTATGAGGGATGTTTTGAATCTTGTGCTTTCTGTTCTTGTCAATCATCAGACTGAGCAGTTGTTGTTTTGCCATTAGGTCATGGCCCTTTACTTTTATCTCTTTCAACTCATCCTGAAGTTTTACTCCTGTTTCTCTGCCTATCCCCTTGGAGAACTTTGTTTTGTAATTTACCACTCCCTGGACTCCTATAGCAGACTTCTGATGTCACTCCATTCACCATAACCCTTTGAGCCTGACCCACGAGCCAATTGGTCACCCACCACATGATGTGTTTATCCATCTGTATGCTGGACATTTTATTCAGAAGGATACTGTGAGAAATGGAAACTTCACTGAAATCCAAAAAAATTACATGCTCTGGCTACCCTTGATCGACCAGGTGGGTTACCTTGTCATGAAAGGAAGTCAGGTTGGACAGGCAGGACTTTCCTCTCATGGAGCTGTGCTGGCTGTGACCGATGCCTGTGTTGTCTTTGAGGTGTTTTTCAATACCTTCCAAAATAATCTTCTCCATAACTTTAACAGGTACTGAAGTGAGACTGACAGGCCTGTAGTTTGAGTTCCTCCTTCTTGAAAATCAGGACAACATTCACCAGCTTCTTGTGCATATCTGCAGTATAAATGTACATACGGACAATAGAAACAAAACTGTAACTGTTTGCAAATAACATTTTTCCTGTGGCTAAGGGGAGGTGATACCTTTCCCTTGTGTCCTTACTGAGGTTTCAGGCATGCTGGAGCTGGGTCTTCCTCCAAACTGATATATTGGAGAGCTTTGAGCAAAAGCAGCAATGAGGGGTCTTGCAAGAGCAAGACACATTCACTCTCCTAAATCGTTGGTCAAAGTGCTTTATTTCTTGTTTTTCTGGTCTTCATGGAAATTTTTGCTGTCCATGTAGCTGAATCCATCTCCTTCTTTCAGATTGTTTCACACAGGTGTGCTTGGATCCAAATGTATTCCTGGATTTTAGCCCTCTGCTGTTTGGGGGTTTGTTTCCTTTATCAGAAGATTGGAATTTAATAATTTCACATGAAGTGAATTGAACAAGGAAGCTTCTGAAGTAGGATGCTACTCCAATCTTTTTGCCACTTTGTAGTGAAACACTAAAGGAACAAGGTTGTGAAGTTATTACTCAACGCTGGATGTAAATCGTGGTTATATGTTAATACTGCTGAGGCATTTGGTATATAATCTTAACTTTAGAAAAAAGTCAAACAATCCATATTGAAATCTAGTGCAGGCAGATCTTTTACCAACTGAAGTTTATGGAAATTTCAGTGACGTACTAATTATATAATACTAATGTATTCTCCAGCTATAGTGTACTGTATGATTTCTACATTCACGAAGTTGTTGCTACAGATGTCTAGGCATTTTTATTCTGCATGACCACATCAGTTGACATCATCAGTGTCCTATTTTATTTCCTGCCTTGTTTGAGTGTATCCTGAGGAATTTATTTGTGACTGACAACCATATTCAGATGAAAAAATTCTTTTGTCTTAAGAAATACATGTCATAGCTTTACTTAGGGTTAGAAGTCAATCTGCAAAGCATATCAGCAGTAAGACACTATGAAATTTTACTTACCATTATTTCAATCAATAATAAAAATATATCAAGGAGATTCTCTGTCTTCAGTCTCTGGAGCCAAGAAATGACATTTTACCTTGTCCTGCCTGTCAGAGGTGGCAAATGGGGACTTTGTCTCTATATAATTTCTCTCTTTGGAGTCCAACATGCCTCAGGTAAATATCACAGATTTTGCCTGCAGGAAAGCAGTGTCTTTTTATCATTTTGCTAGACTTAGAAAAAAGCAACCTGTAAGATGTCAAAGTGATATTCTGACAAGCTCAGCAGCAGGAAGAATATTTTTTTCCAATATACTGAGAGGTTTTTAATTTTTTTTAAAGAAGAATTTAAAATTTTGTTTCTAAGATTTTTCTGCAGGAGGAGAAGTAACAAAACATCAGCCACTTAAGTGGAAGTTAGTTTGGGAAAACTCAACACAATCTTTTTGGGGATCTGGTTTATTTTATTTATTTTTCTGACATAATTGGTGCTGAATAGTTTCTTTCAGAGATTTGTGTATGGCAGATACTTAAGTGGATTAATTCTCAAACTTGAGAGATGTGGAGGGACATCCTGGAAGGGTGAGTGCTCTCAGAGGCCAGAAGGATAGGGCATAAGTGATCATAGAATCATAGAAATCTCAGGTTTGAAGTGACTGATAAGGACCAGGAGGCTGGGGTTGGACCTGCTGAGAGAAAAGGTGCTGGCTAAGGCTGCAGCAGGGAGCAGGGACGGAGAAACTGGTTCCAAGGGAAGCTCTGCCAATGCTTTGCTCTCGCTGTGAACGCTCCCTGTACCAAGACTGATGCCTGGAGACATTGGTGTGAGCACTGCTCTTACCTCTTGCATCATCAGTTTCCAGTTCCTGCTCCACTACCTTTCTACCTGTCTCCATCTATTCTTTCCAGATCCTGGATCTACTGAAGTGATTTAGAATGCCCTGTCCTGTATCCCCCATTACATTCTGTCTTCTGCTTTTCTGCCGAAATGTTGGAGTCACTCATACAGCAGAGTTCTCTGTGATGTACAGCTACTGGGAGTTTGGATCTTCTCCCATTGTCTGTGTGTGGGCTGGTGCTTTCCTGCTGCCTCCAGAGCTGCAGTGTAATCCTAGAAGGGAGCTGTGTCTTTCCTGTGAGATTTGCCTGGAAGTCATCTGAGTGCCTATGGACACCCTAGTTTGACAAGGTGCTTAACAGAGAGCTAAGGGATTGCCAAGTCTGTGGACACTGTGTTAGCACACCAAGGCAGCTCCATGTTGCTTTGACACAGTCTGTCCCCAGGTCCCAGCAATTCACCGGTAATACGACCCTCGAGGGTATTTTTAATGAATGCACACACTTCCTGCCCACTCATTTTGAGAACACTGAATAGAAGTGAAGGGCTGAATTGTGTTCTTGGGGAAACAGAGCATGCTGTACTAAGAAACTGAGATTGAGTGTCTGTGTTTTAAAAAAGTGGGGGGAAAATAATGAAGAAAAATAAAAAGCTGCAGTTGATATGGTTCCTGGACCAGAAAGGACAAGGAAGAGCAGGAGCAGAGTGGATGAACAGCAGAACAGCTTCAAAAACCTGTCTTATAAGTTCCTGGTTTACTGTCTTTTATGCCTTCCTTTCTCTAAGGGCACTGAGGAACGGAGCAGTTTCTGAGATTTTTTTTTTTCTCTGGTGGTAGTATTCTGAGGGTGTAATTGAATGCAGTTTCTCTTAAATGAGAACTCCCTGTTTTGTACACACCAAGTAAGCAGCAATTTCTAAATAGCGGTGGTCTGAACAGAACAAAGAAGTCATAAATATCACCCACTTTTCACAGAAGAAATTCACCTTCAGAGTTTTTCCTGAAAACCAATTCAGATTTTCACATGAATCAAATAATTGATGTAAGCTATTCTCTCCTAACAGTACAGTCATGCCAAAGAAAAAGAAATTGTTAGTGTTTAAAGGGTCTTCTTTTCTTTATCAGTAGAGAACAAAAGCAGTTACAGTATCTTGAAGGTTGCATTTCTACAAGTATCAAAAGGAAAAGCTGTGTTGAGTTTAGAGATGGATCCACCCTGGAGATTGTTTGGTAATGTTTGTTAGGAAATGCCAAAGTTAATAAACACTGAATGGGTTTGTGCTCACGTCACTAGAGGACAGTCAGTTGTCTGCCTCTTGTGTTAGAATTGTTTTTGTCACTGATTTGCAAATCAACCATTCTGAGAATGTTGCATGTTTATAACACTAACCACTGTTCTGTAACAAGTATCTAGTTCTGAATTAGTATCTAGAGCTAAAGATAGACTTCAGGTAGTGAAGGGTACCAGGTTACGGTCCGTGACCACAGAAAGAGAAGATGCCCAGCTCTGTGGGTGACAAGAATTCCTGCGGGGTGTGCCGTGTGTGTGCTTTGTGCTCCCTGTCCTCCTCTCTGATGCTGCCTACATTCTGTGCTTGACAAAACACTAAAGCATGGGCTATGCTGCCCTTAGAGGAAAAGAGTAACGTGACTCTGTTTGATGGTGATGTTGTTGTGCCAAATATTTGAATTTCAGCTGTATGGAGTGTATGGCATCACATATAGAAGAATTCCAGGTCTCTAAAAATAAGTAATCTTTTCTGCTAATATTTGTCTTACAAATGAATCTATATGAATTCCTTATATTCCTAAACTACCGGAAAACTCACCACTTGCTTTTATTTTCCATTATCTTACTTGAGATAAGAGTCCCATTAAATAACAATTTTTTTTTTTCACTTTTGTAGGCTTTGTGCAGAATTACTCGTTCCTCACCTAACGTTTTCCAGAGTGTCATTGAAAAAGTGGGATTAACAGCTGTCCTAAATTCCTTGGCAAATGGAATATGCAAAGTTCAGCAGTGCATGGTCACCATGTTTGCAGCAATGTTGTCATGTGGGATTCATCTACAGAGGCTGATTCAAGAAAAGGTTTGATTTCAGATTAATATCATTCAGTGGTATGGAATTTCACTATGGGAAAGTTAAAGTTGGCTCTGCTACTGGTTTGGGGTCTTCAAAATGCTTAACTCAGTGACATTTATGTATCTGAATAGCAGGAAATAAGGAATGTGTTTATATTTTTATTTGCTTAAAGTCTAAATAATGTGTATAGTTTTTCTTTCTCTCTCGCAGATCTTGGAGAAATGGTGCTAATGGGTATATAAATTGTTACTGCAGTTAGAATTCAATCGGTTCAGAAAACTGACCATAACTGATAGTTTTCCCTAAGGAAAATCAATAAGGAAGGTGTAAGGACAGCTATTTGACATGGCTCTTCTGGACATATAAAAGAGAAAATAATGACTGTCCTGATTGAATCCAAAGCTGTACTTCATGCTCTCCTTAAAGGACCTTAGGCCAATTTGTAAGTGAAATGTCTTGCAGACACAAAAATGTCTAGCATTTTAATACCTTAGGGTTTTCTTTTTAGTGTCACTGAATAGAACTACTGGGTTTGATATATGTCTAATATAACTTTTGGTAGAAGTGATTAAAAGCTTTCTATTTTGATCACCAAATTATTTTGTGTCTAGAGAAACAGTATTTATTTTTTTGGCAGTATGTCTGCACAGTTCATAAATAAAAGAAATCTTCCTCTTCTCAGAAAGCATAAAAATCACACAAAAACAGAGGAACTCTAGCTCTTGTTTTCACCAGTTACTCTGTTATAATGTATGCTGTAAACTGGCAATCATCTTGACTATAATAATCTGTGGGGTGTTAGTTGAGAGAGTTTTGTTTCTTTACACGTTGTTTTAACAAGGATATTTAAATTAAAAATAATTTACTGTTTTCCACCCATCTCTCCTTGCAACCTGAAATCACTCATTCTCTTCCTGAATATCATTTCTGTGCCATTGTCAGAATTTTGTGGATGTGTGTCAGCTGGCCTTAAGCTTTCCACAGATTCCACAACAGTAGCACTAATGGGTGGCAAATTGTCCTGCAATATTGCAGTTTCTAATAGTGCACAGTAGCGTGAGTTTGATGGTCTAGTCAGAGGAGTATGGTCAAAAATTATTTACTTGAACATTCAGAGAAAGAATGCAATGTGACAAGCCTATGGCTACAGCACAAAGTTTTCTGTGAAGAATTTCTTGATTATACAGGACTTAAATTGCTAAAAGGACTCCCTTGCAGATACTGAATTTCTTGTGAATAATTGCTAAAAGAATTCCCTTTCTGATACTGCAGTTCTTATGAAGAATTTTAATGAAATTTTGCAGACTAGAAAATTGAAATACAGACAAACATAGACATTCCTTTAACGGCATGTATCAAAATAATGATAGAAGTGGGAATAGTAGCCAAAGCCGTAGCTGAAAAATATTGTACTTTAAAAACTGGTAAAGTGGGTCTAGTTCTATTGCATGTGCTCACCTTTGGTAACTGTACCTGCTTTCCAGCTCAGGCAAACCTGTATCTCATAGAATGTTTATTTTATGCAAATGAGATTGTAGGATTTTGGAAGCAGAATCTAGATTTCTGCTTTTCTTGAGTGGGATATAAAGATGTATTCCTGCTTCTGTATTGAACTGCCAGGTGCTATCACATTACATGGAGTAATAATATTTTAGTGTTGAAAATTAAACTTAATGCTCAATGTACTTTTCAATAATCCATGCTAGTGACACACAAGCCCATCTTAACGAGGGAAGGGAAAAGTGAGTAGTGTTGGTCTGCAAATTATTTTACCTTCTGTAGAATTTTTGTGTACTTTAGCTTAAGAGTCGGAAGGACCTCAGTGTCACAGACCATCTGTCTGTTTAATATGGTTGCAAACCAACATATTAAAAGATGCTTAAAGAGAGAAATTCAAGATGGAGATAATTTAGCCTTTTGTGCATTATCAAGGAGCTTATCCCTTAGCTTATAAGACCTAGAGATGCCTTTGTTTTCTTCTCCCTTCAAGAACAGTGGTAAGAACCACTAAAGAAAATAAAAGCCAGAGGACAAGAAGTGCAATTCTGTCGTCACATACACCACTATAAATCTTCAGAGAACTACAACAGCTGAAAGGGACTGGGATTTTTTCCCCCTCTGATACAGAGCTTCTTGTTTTGAAAATGAAAATAGCTAATATATTTTTAAAACAAAGTATGGAAAAAGAACTCAAAATTGAGAATCTTTGTCACGCTGTAAAAGTAGATAAAAATACCACTGCTGATTACTTTCATCTGGCTTCAAGATTCACCTTTGAATGAGTGAAATAGCTGTCTAAGTGTTCTTCCCTTGTGCAGCTAATTTGAAACCATTGTTGCTTTTGTTTTAAGCTACATGTGCAGTATTACTAAGTGTATCCGGTATAAAGTAATGATCTTTTTGCTGTTGACAGAGCAAGGAAAAGTGTCCTTACCCTGCAGAGTCTCCAAGGGTGCATCAAACCAGTTGCAGGGGAGAGAAGAATGATATAATAATGAAACAATTTGTAATTAAACTATTTGGGGGTATTTCAGTGAGGTTTTATTTTTAGGTTTTTTTTGTTTGTTTTTGTTTTTTTTTTGTTTTTTTGCTTCTCTGATGTATTCAGTCCTACAGGTCAGCAAAGATGTGCTTCAGATTTTCTTTGGATAAACTGTTGCTGTTTTGCGGTCCTCAGACCAGCCAGAAAAGCAAATTCCTTAATGTCACATTTATTTCTTAAAACAGATTATTAGCTTGTTCCCAGATAAGTCTGATGTAACCTGTCTTAATTACTAATTTAATTACTAATCTTAGCCCGTGTAGCATTGAAATATCCTTGCTTTCCAGTGCAGGAGGGCTTGAAGTGGTCAGGTGTGCTTTGGCTTGTCCTTGCCCTTTGTCGTGGTGTCCCTGTGCACAGTCTGCCAAGTCCATTTATATTAGCACAGGCAGTGTTGCATTGTATTCACTCCTTGATTAAGTCTGAGGTCTTAACATGAAAACTTTTTTTTGTTGTTTTGAGTAATTTCATTTAAAAAAAAAAACCTCAACAAAAAGCTAAACCACAGACCACTCTTGCTTGAAATTTCAATCTTTGCTTTTAGTAGATATAATTTAGGAACTTTACCTCTGCAGCTTCTTACTGGAGGAGCTACAAGTTGTGCTCTGTGAACTGTTGAAGTGTTTAAAGCAGGAAACTTTACACAGCTTGCACTTTTAACCACAAGGTCAAGGAACTCTCCTGTTTATGAAATAAAATATTAAATTACAGGAAAACAGTCCTAGAAAAATTAGCAGTTTGTTTTTCTGGGATTTCTGTAGTTCCTGTCTCTGATGATTGCTTTTGAAGACACGATTAAAATGATATCCAAGTAAAATCTGATTGTCTCCTAGATAAGTAGCAGATATTTTTATTCCTCGGTGGTAGAAGATACTCCATGTAGTTTCTTGCCTTTTTTTTCCCTTTTTTTCCTTTCTTTGGTTCATCAAGCATATTAGGGTATAAATGATCCTTGTCTTTTACAACTCATAATACCTAACTATGTTATTCATAATTTGAGAGATCTTTTACCTTCCACTGATTCTCAGCTTTATTTCCTCGGAACCTGAGGCAGTACACAGGAATCTCACATTTTTCCATGTGTTAGGCCACATTGCAGAAACTAGAGAAGAAAATCTGTTCAATATACAGGGTGAAAGAAGAGAGAGGGGAAAAAAAGAAAGCTGTGATTCCGGAGTCCAGTCAGCTAACCAGTGTTAAACTTCTGGAGGGAAATGTTTTGTGGTTATTCTTTAATTATCACTATCTTTGTTAAACTTTTTTACTTGTTCTCTTATTTCGATTTACAGGGAGGAGTGAGTTAGCAAAGATCTTACCAGCTTATAAATTGACTTTATTGTGAGGAGAATGGTCAGTGGATTATGAAAGTCATGGCTCCTTACTGCTTGTGGTTTATACTTTTTGTTTCCAAGTCCTAATTTTGTTTTTCCCTTGAAAAGGTGTTGTTCACTCTATGAACCCAAAATGAAATGAGTTTAGATAAGAAAAATCAGAGATGGTAGAAACAGTTTCACCATCTATTTGAAGCATCTAGAGTATAATTTGGGGTCTGATATAGACAAGATTGTATCCATCTAAGCCATTGTTTTTAATCTTTCCGCATATATGGGAGTGAATAGGTAAAAATTTAATCGTACTTGTGCCTAAATATTTATGCATTCTGAAAATAGTTCAGTCTTCTTTTGAAATAAATATATTAAAATATCCTATCTTTATCCTTAAGGTAAGACATTTTAAAACAAAGTTTTGTCATCTTTTGTAGTTAATTTCATACCATTTTGGACATAGCACATTAAATAGTGAAGATGTTCAAAACAGTGTGAGTAACCTTAATGTATTTGTGTTTATTTCCACCAAGGATTTTGTGACTACTTTTACCCGTTTACTTGAAAGTCCTTCAACTCTTATTCGAGCCAAAGCCTTTCTAGTGCTGCTCCAAGTTTTAATTAATAGCAGGGAGATGTTGCTACTCAGTTGTCAAGCAAGGTAAGGTGATAAGAAAGATAATTAAAGATATAATATTGTAAGTTGTACCTGAAATACTTTTTAATGAGTGGAATTTTTGAGCCAGTGTTTTCTGTGTCATATGAATCCTTTCACTCACGAGGATATAAAGACAAAAGTGGTCTCTATTGTCTGGGGTCATCAGGTGGTAATAACTCACAAGAGCAAATCACTGTCCTACAGGGACAGGTTGTCTCCTAAAGTAACTTGTGGGCCCAGCAAGCATTAGCAAGGAGCAGATTTTTGCATTGGATAGGACAAAACAAATACTGGAATAACGAGTTATGGTGGGAAAAGCAAAACAGAAGATTGTCGTGCTTTCCTCATCCTGGGGTCTGATGTAATCCATTGCCTCTTCAGCACAGGAACATTCAAGCTAAAACAGTATTTCTTGGCTATATGTGTTGTGGGAGTGATTTACATAATGACCAGTAAATTTCTGTGGCTTTTACATGAAGTATTTAATTTTTCTGTGTTTTAAAATACTTTTCAAGAACTTACACACAGTGGACTTGTTATTTGAAATTTTATGTCTTCTGATGGCACAAAAAAAAAAAAAATTCCCAGATCAGAGAGGAACGAATCAGACTGTTAGATTATGAATTGTCACTATGTTTTGAGGTGATTGGAAAAATAAGATGAAAGAAATTTTAGTTAGGATTTATATCTTCTACTGTTCAGTATGAAGAAGAAGAAAATGAAGAATGAACATAATTTTTACAATATTGTAATAAAGCAGGATTGGAACCAAAAGTAAAAAAAATACAAATACTTTGTGTCTTAAATTGATGTTTGGGAAGAATTAGGACATGTGCATTGGAGCTAGAGGGCTGGATTGGAGCCATTGTGAGAGGACACCTTGTGGGTGCTGTCAGGATGTGTTCCTCCACTCACACACAAACCTGGAGATATCCCAATGTTTTTAGTCACAGAGAATAAGTGCTACATCCATGTTTCTTTTTTTGTGTGTATCTTTTTTTACTTTTAGAAATGCTTTAGCAGATAATGTGATCTGCTTGCAACTCTAATGATTTGTAAGTGATTTTTTTAATGGTTACATTTTTAATAACTCTCGCTATTCATATGCTTGATACACATATTGTTGTGTATTTGGAGAAATGGCTGACAGAAATCCTGCATCGACAGTTACTATTTGTTTATCTATACCTAAGATAGTATGTGAAGGAGAAGAAATTTAATAATTTTTATCAACAATTTGCATTATTTATAATGCTTTTCCAGTGGGGACCCTTTCTGAAGAGAATGTGCTGTGAATTTGGGACATGATTTTGTATTATGAATTTTGGCTTTATCCTGCTGTTTTGCTGTATTGCTCCAGACAGAACTGATTAGGGACTAATACATAATGTAACACATTAGTTAAAGCAATAGACAAGTCTTAGAGCCATTTCATTGAATTGATAAACTGTTTTTCTTTATTGTTGTCATCATAATTGTTCTTTAGTGACCAGGATATCTCCTGACAGAATGGATCATCTAGCCTAAAACCTTTCTCTTACATCCAGAAAGTAAGATACAGAGAGAGAAAAGACCAATTACGTGTGGAGACATCTACTTTCATAATACCATGGGCTCTGGAATAATCTTATTATGCCCACTGGGGAGAGTGGACACTCATTGACCTACACTGTTAAATTCCTATTTGGAGTATTTTAGTTAAATGTTTCCAGTTCTGTGACAGAAAAGTTACTTCAGAATTAAGCCTCATAAATTCAAAATTGCTGGTACAGTAAGCGGTAATCAGTTTGATATACTCAAGTTCTCTTTTTGAGGGTGTTTGAGTAATATAATGAGTAGGTAGTAAAACATGCATAACTTCTATTTAATGGTGTGTCTTCAGCAGTTGCAGCTAATGTCTGTAACAGGATTTATATTGCCTTAGATGATAAAATCTGTTTATGATAACGATAATCAATATAAGGCAGTTTTTCAGTGTGCATCACTTAAAGGATTATGCAGATGATAAAACAGTAGTAACTATTTCATGGCAGCGCTGCATATAACCACAGCTTCGAGTTAGATGTTGTTCTGTTAGGCATTAAAAAAGGCTTTTGTTTAGTTTAGTAAACGTGTTGATTTTGGCTGGGATAGTGTTGATTTTCTTCATAGTTACTGCTAGGAGGGTATATTTTGGATTTGTGCAGAAAACAACCCCCTGGGCCTCCTGAGTGTGGGGATTGCCTTTGCCCAAAGCTCTGGAGAGCTGTCCTTCCTAGAAGGCACCGGAGCTGGGGCAGGGTCTGGAGCACAAGTGTGATGAGGAGGAGCTGAAGGAAGTGAGCTTGTTTAGCCTGGAGAAAAGGAGGCTCAGAGGAGACTTTGTTGCTCTCTGCAACTACCTGAAAAAAGGTTGTAGCAAGGTGAAGGTCTGTCTTTTTTTTTCAAGTAATAAGACATAGGACAAGAAGAAATGATCTTAAGTTGTACCGGAAGAAATCTGGATTTGGTATTAGGAGAAATTTTTTCACTGTCAGTTCAGATAATAAAATCCTGTTCCCACTGGTCAGCTTTGTGGTATGTGCCCTTGCAGGTGTTTTTGGAACTGAAAAAGCCATGGCCATGGGAGGAAAATAGCAGGCTCGTTGTTATTCCACTCATTGGGAGGGAAGGGCGAGGGAAGGAGAGGGGAGGGTGAAAGGAAGCAAGAGGACAGGAGGAGTAGGGGGAGAGGAAGTGTAAGGGAAGGGTAATGGTAAGCTTATTTTAGCTGTGCTGGTGTTACCAAGATGTATTTCGTTGTTTTTCTTCTAGTTTGTGCACAGGTATCAGTAAACAAAAGGCAATAGAAGTAGGCAGTAGCTAAAGCTTTTTATTGCCTGCAATAAAGGTGCCTCTGGCTTGGGAGCATTAGATGTACCCCATGTTATAGTCTTGATTCCTTGAATGCGGTCTTAAGACTACTTTCTGTGTGAACCCAAATTCTCCAAATCTATCTTAGCGTATTTTTAATTTATTAAATTAGTTGTTGCCCAGTTGCATAATTGAAGACCTTGACACTGAATGCTACCAAGGAAATTTCACTATGATTTCCCAAAGTAGTTTGAGATTTTGAGATAAAAAGGATTTATATGAGGTAAGATAGGTAATTTTGAAGCGAATTTTTTGTCTCACGTTGATACAATTGATCTGTTATTCTTTTTTCTACCTGTTTCATGGTAGTCCATTACACACCTTTTGTTCTTCTGTATTTCGTACTGCTAGAGAAGATACGAGACCATTTAGGCTGAAGTAGCACTTTTTTTGCTTACATTATGCAAATTAACTTCTTTTGCTGATTGCACTGAGCTTTCTAGTCTCCTTCTTTTCTCATTGATTTGCAAAGGCAAGCTACATGTTCTTAAGGGGAGGGATACAACCTGAAGTTCTGTTGAAGCTTTTTTTTTTTCACCCTTTTCTGAATTAGTAGTAATTTCCAATTAAGTCTCACTGAATTGTTCTTTTTATATCTAAATCATTTCAGAGAATTTCCTGGGTGAAGAGAGACTGACCTGGAGATTGAAATTCCTCCCAAAAGAACTTATTTAAACCTGTTGGTTTTTTTTACTGTCTGCAGAGGTGGGAATCTGTGGAAAGATAGGGTGATATTCCTGGCAGACGTTCTGTCTGCAAAAACCTCACTGTGCACAACAACATAATTTCTGAACTAAATCTTTCTCTGTTGCCTGTCCCCACCTCTCATATTTTTTATATTTTCAGATCTTATATGCCTTCAATGGAAAACCTTTGCCTGGAAACCTACAATCTCACATCTAGCAGAGTCTACTGGCCTTATTAGGTCTAAGACTGATCTAGAAAAATAGTCAGGAAAGGAATGGAAAAGCTCGGTGCTCAATCAAATGGGAAAACATGGAAATGGAAGGCAGGAGGGAATAATTACATATCAGTGATTTCAGGAAAAAACCCCAGCAATCTGGTATCAAATTATAAAGGAAAAAGTGGTAGAAGGGAGGAAATAGGGATTGATCCTCTTATTAGCATGATCTGCTATCCAATGTTACATCTCTGTAAACAATACATCTATATTAAATATCCTTTATGTATCTTCATGCTTTTGTTACCAAAGGTTGACTGATAACAATGATAATAAATAATAATAAAACTAACAACTTGTCTTTGAATTCAGGAGGCAAATGGACTGTGTATGTCCTTAAAGCATACACAACCTTCTTGAGTTTCTTGGAGATCTGTCCTCCTCTTTACTTGGAGGACTGAAGGAAGCAGGGAGAAGATTGCTAGTGAGAGATGTCTTGGTTTTAGGCTCAGTCACCTGTTGGCTGCATTCATTCTTTCCCCTCTGTTGAGATGCTTGTAAGCTATAGCTGAACCTTATTGATATCTATAGCTGATTTTAAGGAGTAAGGGTCAATGTCATATGTAAAAATAGGGGAAAACGTTCTCAAAGGATCCTTGACAGGTTGCAGAGTGTACCCTTCTGATCCAGGTCAAGATTTGTTATGCTTTAGAAATATTGTTTAATGATTGTTGCAAATTGGTGGGTATTCCATGACCTCTTTTTGACAGCTGTGCTGAGTGTTACTCCTAACTCTCAAAAATTCTGGTTCTTTTCTTATTGAAATTTCAATTCCACAGGTTAAACTCTGGAAAAAGTGCAGTCTGTTTCCTTTTACAGGGACTTCTCTGTGTTTGTAGACCATGGCTTATCACATCTCTGCTCAATCTTCTGAATTGACTAAATCATCTCATTTCTTCATGTTGATCATCTTTTTAAGTGAACAGTTCTTACTTTTTCAGGTGGTAGACCTCATTCCCATTCCTACCATTCAGAACTGTGAACTCTGAAATTCTCCCCTTTTTGCTTCACTCTTCACATTCTATTGAGGAAAACTTGGGTTCTTTTCCTTTTTTAATGTAAAAGCTCACTGATGGCCTGTCTTGCAGTACAAGTACTTGAAGAAATTTGTTTCAAAATCAGACCTTTGCTTCATAGACAGTGGTTTATTCCTCATCATGTTTGACTTACTTTCACTACTACCTACATATTTTTTATGTGTTCTTGAGTGCAAGGCAAACATGCATTAAATTAATTGAATAAATGTATTTCTCTAGGCCTAGTTTTGCCCATTAGAGAGAACACTGGGATTCTTCAGGGAATAAAAGTAACTGATGAATTGTTCCACATATGACCAAGGAATTTGTTGAAGGAAAACAGAGACACTGACGCTTTCCAGCATATCCAATTTTTATCTTCATAATTTTCTTGAGACAATATTTAGTTAAGCAGGACTGTCAGGGGAAAAAATAGTTGTGCATACTTTTAGGAAATATTTCTGTGGAAGACAGTTTGAGATGGGAAGGACAACACAAATGAGAGAAGTCATGAGTTATATGTAAACTTTTTATCTTTCTCAGAATAAATGAGCCTACTTTTTATGCTTCTTAAATGTGACTAACTAATAGAACACGCTTTTATAAAAAAAGAACTTCCTCCCAATCAATAAAACCACTCATGTTGAAATCTATTCGGCCCATTTCAAGTAAAACTTAAAGAAATCTAAATGTATTTTCATATATAGAATCAAATAATTGTTAAATCATGAAAGTGTTTTCTTAAAGGAAAAAAAAATCCATGCAAGCTCTGGTATTTTGTCCTTTTTTTCCCCAGAGGTAAGGATTTTTGAGTAAACATTACTTCGTAGCCTGGAAAAGCTTGAAGGATTTTACCATTTTAGTTTAAAGCATTCAAATCTTTATATTAAAAACTATAAAGCTTTTTAAAAGAAAACTTCATTTGAAGTGCAATATCAGATTTTTAGGTAGTTCTTTTCTAACAGACAAATCAAAATTCTTGTAATTTAATGGCAGTTTCAAGAGATTAGAAGAAAAACAGATGATGTCCTTGTGGTCTCTAAGAAGCACACCTGAATTGTGTCGCTTCTGGGCGATTGCAAAGGTGAAAAGTAGTTACTGAAAATAGGTCTATTGACTTCCCTCTGTCTCTGTAGAACGCGTTAGGAAGGATAAGGTTGTAGTATTCCATAACAGTCATGTGTTGTTTAGACACATAATTCTGCAAAATGCATTCTTAAGTAGGTTTTATTTCATTGAGTAAATTGGCTTTTTGATGGAAAGACATTTCCTAGTATAAAATTTTGTGTTTGTCAGTCTTGTAGTATTGGTAGGTAGACTTGAAGCAGTACAAATAACTTCTTTTCATAGTTCTGTAAAACAGCATTGATTATAAGAAGGATATTCAAAAAGGTAGTAGTGAAGTAGATTTTTAAAATCCAGAGCATGGATTTCACTCACCAGTGATTGATAGTTCTTTGCACAGGACCCGGAGGGAGCCTGAATGTGAAACAAAGATGTCAATATTATGGCCCTAAAGGGAAGTCTGGCCCTTCTGTCTATTCAAATAAGCATTGTAAAATTTTGCCTGAAGCATTCTGTTCCAGGTGTGTTATTAAAGCAATCTCTTGTAAGTTGGCCGGTGTCTAATGAACCAGTTACCACTGCGCTGTGAAAGTGTCATTGTGCAGAGCAAGCACAGCCACACAGCACTTGCCAGCTGGAGTGTGAGCACTGAGCTTGTCTTTAGAGATCTTGAACACCGCATTTCTAGAGAAAGGATGTAAAGGTAGTTTGGACTTCTCTCTCTCTCAATATGGCCATTCCAGCCAGTGCTAACATTTTAATAGGCTGTAGTATGATTAATGTAGTGTGATTTTTCTGGACTGAAAGATTGGCCTCTAGTTACATTGAATTAAATTATTCTTGCTTTTGGAATTCCAGCTTGTTGAAAATGAATGCTTTTAGTCTTTTGCTCATATTACACATATTGGTGATGCATTTCAAAAGTAAGTTGTAAAGTCAGCCTCTCTCTGACTAAGTTTGCAGAGAGATTCGCTCCTTGTATTAGAATCGCATACTCATTTAAACTAGTAGAGTTGCACTTACTCAAAATACCTTAAAATCTTCTTCTCTTCTTCCCTTGTGTTGCCTGACTGAGTAATTTGTGATATTTTTAAAGTAAATTTATATTAAGAGTCTAAAATTTAAAAAAAAACCCAGAGCCGAAACTAATGTATCCTCCTGGTTGTAAGCACAGCTACTGGAAATGTCTGGTTCTGTAGTATTTTTGAGATAGAGAGTTATTTTTTTTGTGATGACAGGTAATGTTTTGCACTTGTTTAAATGCAGGCTCGTGATGTATATTGAAAGAGACAGCAGAAAGACCACAGCAGGAAAAGTGAAGCCAGGTGGCAGTGAATATCTGTCAAAATGCCTGGATCTTCTCATCTGTCACATTGTGCAGGAGCTGCCAGGAATTCTAGGTAAATTCAGTTTGTTGATTGAACAAACCTTACCTTTGCTTACTCCCTCAAAAAACAAATATCTCCTTACATATACAGGTGGAAAGACTGAACTGTCCGAGTACATAAAGTTTGCATTCTATCAGTTTCCTGAAGCTTTTTTTAGTTATGTCATGATCAGATATATTGTATTGGAATTCATGATTTCCTATATTAATATTTTGTATTTGTGGAATGGTAAGGTCCCTCAGTTCAGTCAGGAATGAGGCCCAAACGTATAAGTTTTATCAATGTTCTAAAGATATTCCAAACATTGTAAAACCTACAAGCAAATTTGCTCCACAAAACTGAGAGCTGGGAGAGATGCAACAGGATGTATCTCTGAGTAGGTGTTAATAACTTACCCTGAAACACATACTGAGTGTTTGCTCCAGGCAACCTTTCTGGAAATTTTCAGCCTGGATAGTTGGTTTCAATGTTGGAAACTGATCTGCTCATGCGTAAGAGCTTTTTTTTTCCTAAAATTATTTTCTGATGAGATGATACGTAATGTATTTTTCATCTTCTGTACATTATCGCTAGGATATTGAAAAAGGAATGGTAGTGCTGCAAAGGTTAGTAAATCTAAATGTCATGCTGCTATTTTAAAAGAAACTTTACTTCCTATGCTAATGCAAATTTTTGCCTTGCGGCAAGCATCTGATTCTTTTTTTTTTGGAACTAAATATCAGGTTTGCATATTGGCTGTATTTCAGGATGGAAGTCTCAGGCTGTAAACATTTGAGGCAGAAGTTCACCTCGTACTGTTTATATATACTATGTGCAACTAATATAGTAGGCCCTGATACTTCCTCAGAATCTGAAAGTTCCATACATTAAATATATAGTTGCTGTCATAATACATATCAATTGCTTAGGCATGTATTTACTACTCATTTACAATTTCAATGGGTTGTTGACAATTATCAAGCATAATTTTTACACTTTTTCTCTTCCAAGCTAAATCTGTGTGTTCATTGTCTTCCACAATCCTAAGTTATTGATCCATATTTGTCCACATTTCTCAGTAGGCTTTTTATTGCTGTGAATGTGATGAAGGAACATGAGGTGGTATGGGCTCCTAAGAAAAATAAATCAGATTTGAAAACTGGAACAGTTAAAAGCAGTTTAACTGTTGATTTAAAGTTAATCCTGGCTGGCTTTTTTAATATGCATTTATGTAAGCTCTTTACTGATCCCATCTTCTTCCACCAGATGTAGCTATAAACCAAATAGATTAACAAGTTGTAGACGTTTGCCTTAAAGATACATTTCAACAAATGAAATAAATCATTCATCTTGTGGATAATTGTAAAAGTTTTCAGTTGTTGCAAGTAAGAAATTAATTTTATTTCTGCACTTACTTTTAGCCTATTTCTAGGAAGTAGATATAAATTGCTTCGACCACGCTAAAAATAAAAGTAACCATATCTATTTATTTATCAACTGCAGAATTGCCTAATATGATGATTATATAGTCCTTACAATATAGAGAGTAGATGGTTCAGTAAGTTGTTACTAACCACAGAGAGTTCTTGTTGAACTACAGTATTGTGTGTAATTCAAAACAAAAACATATTCATGAAAAAAGTGGTTTGGTTTATGTTTTGGGAGAGTTTTAAGCAACAATTTTTTCTCCTTCAGCAGTGAATGGGTGAAATCTCTAAGGTTAGGTATTTTTACAGCTTACTTTAGTGCCAGGCTCTGCCATTTCTGCTTATATTGAAAACTGAACTCCATGGGGGCAGAAAAAAAGCATTGGTCTTATTCAACATGATTAAACTGTGAGTTACTCTGAAAGGAAAGGCCCTTTTCTGGCCTGAAAATCATACAAAATACTGAATCCCATCCTTTATTTGTTTAATGTCTGTGTCATTTCCCTTTTACAGTTTTGCACAGCTCTCTATTTAGGGAAAAAAGATATAATAAGTGTTCTTTCAAGACAGTGTTTGGCTTTTAATACTTTCAAGTTATAGAATTTTCCTTCTTTGCATATGAGCTGTGACTTTTCTCACTCTGCTTCTGTTCTTTATCCTATGCAGAAAAGGTTCTACTTTTCTTAGGCAATTGATAATGTAACACAAATTTAGTCTAATGCTCCTTGTTTTTTATGAAGCATAATTTTCACTATCGCAACTAAAGTGTTCTCTTATTGTATCTGAGGTTTGTCATGAAGGCAACTAAGTGTTCTCATTGAACTGCTGCCACCTCTTTTATGAGAATTCCTGTAGCTTTAAGTCACTTGTGTCATGGTTAAATTTGGGTGTGAGGGTATGTGTGTGCATGGCTGGTGGAGGGTTCTTTTTTTGAGAGGGGAAAGGATGTTGTTTTTTATCTCTTTTCCAGTTGAACTGCACTGCAGGAAAAAGCAAGCTTCAAGATTGCCACTAATTATGGTTCATTCATTCTTGGTTAGCTGAAAGTCCATGAGAATTTTGCTTTTTGTTTCCCTGGAAATAGAATCGCAGCCATAGAATTTCAGTGCATAGGTAGTCCCCAAAAACCTTTATAACTCTGCCAAAAGGGGTAATGTCACCTTTACATCAACACCTGTGTTATATTTGTGTCTCCCTTGTGTGCCTGTCTCTCTAGCCAGAGTAGGAAGTTGACCTGTTTTCTATGCTATTTGCTGTTGTTCAGTGGAGCATTTCTGTTGGACCAGCCTGCAATGTTGTTTTCTGTAGGTGACATTCTCAGTGCCCTCACTAATGTCTCTGGCCGCAAACACCCATCCACAGTTCAGGCCAAACAGCTGAAGATGTGCCTTCCTATGATGCTTGTGGTGCTTCATCTTGTGACATCCCAGGTAGTTTGGTTTTGTGGTTTTTTTACCCCTGAGCTATTAAACAAATGACAGACTCTTGTACTTTCTCCAAATCGAATTTCTGCTGATTGTCATCAGAGTGAATAAAATAGAACTTTCATTACCGTGTAGTTACATTGATGAGAATTCCAGCTATGAAACAGCATTAAAGTTGTCTGACCTTTGCACAATGGAAAACATCTCTAGTTATAGAAGCAAAGCCATATTTTGTCCTCTTTCTTTCTTTAACATATGAAATAATTGGTTTACTTTTTCTGGTCATAAGATATGCATTTAACTTTTTTTTTTGTTGGTTTTTTCCCTCAACTTTGCATCAATTCAAATAGGTATTTCGTCCCCAGATAGTCACGAAGGAGTTTCTTTACAGCTATGGCACCTTACTTGTGAGTATAACCATCTAAGTTAAATATCTTTTATGAAAAAAACTCTGTGCCTAAAATCTTGGAGATATCCTTAATGTAATAAAATTACATTAAATTTCTAAATTGGAAAGAGAACTTTATTCTGAATATCTTTTAAGCTTGGATTATATTCAGAACTTTATAATCAGAAAAATAACTGTGGTGATCTACTGTGTCACAAGGAATCTGCACTTATTTGATAAACTGAGAATTTCCCGTGTGCTTTATTTTAGAGTAGAAAATTTTAGCTCTAAATTGCACAGAATATTCTCTCTAGAATGTCATGCTAGTATTTTATGAGTAGAAATGAAAGAGAAATTATAATCTTATCTCTACTTAAGGTTTTGTTTTGTTTTGTCACCTTTTTCTTCTAGCCAATACTTTTAGACTGTGTTCAGTTGACGAAAAGCTGTGGAGCTAAGACAGTTGTCTCGTGTTGACATCTATAACCTATTTAAGACATTAGTCATAAAAAAATGAATGTTTTAACTGTGCCATAAGATAGTATATCATAGATGAAGTCTTGACATCCTGATGTAATTCCTTCATATGAAAGTAGTTGTTTGTGCTGCTAAATAAGAAAAAAAGAATATTCTAAGTTGAGTTATCAGAGTTAGGCAAGTTCTTCCAAGTGCATGACAACTAGGTGTTTACCTCCACAATAGCATGAAGAAATGCTTTCCTACAAACAATGAGATTCTAGTTAAATGTTCAGATTCCCTTCTCTTTCTCCTTTGACTCTTGATTCCAAGAAAACGTGGGTTTAATTTAGCTCTACTAAAATATTGGTATAAAAATAAGCATTAAGACCAATGGGGGGGCAAAAAGAAACTATAGATGTTTATAAAGCCCTTTATCCTTTTGAAGCATTTGTAACTAGACAGTAGATTTATTAATACTTTTCAATCAACCTTCTAGAAGGTGAAAGTCTTCTGTCAACAATTTAGGTGCAGCAGACCAGGTATAATGTAAGTTTTCTTTTGATGTTATTCCAGCTTGTTTGAACAACTGACTTACTTAGGTCAGGCTGGGTGTAGTAGCACTGCTTTCCTCTCAAATCAGGGAGAAACAGATTACTCCACATTGCCTGCATCTTGTCCTGTCTCCATTGAAAAAGACAATTCAGAAACCTACATGCAAATTTACACAGGAAAACGGGAGGGAAACTAGTATATCTGAAAAATTAATATCACGTTTTAATCCATTTGGTTTGACTGTGTAATTTTATTATGATATGACTAATATAATTGCATCTGAAAGAGTAACTATATGTTCTAGCAGGCAACAATCTACTCTGGAATTTTGTGTTTAGCAGCATTCCCACTGACATCGGTAAAGGGAAATTCAATGATCAGCTTGTAGTTTTCCAAAGTACTGTGCTATAATTGAGGCCTCTAAGACTTTAGCAAGTCAGTCTTTCAGGTTTTTTGTTCTTTTTTTTTTCCTGATTTATTCAAAAAAATCTTACTCTTAACAATAAGAAATTATGAGGAGTGGAAAGATGTGTGTTTGGTATCTGGAAGGAAAAGAAATGTTATTTTCCTGTAATGGTCGTTCATTGAGTTTTGTTTTTTTTTAATCTTGCTGCTTTGAAGTTACTTCTATCATCACTGTAATTTTCAGTAGTGTTGAGCAAAGAGATTGAGAGGGAGTCGGGACAGTCCTTTCATGTTTTCTGCTGGGAATGTAAATCCGTGGAGGACACAGTGCCCCAAAGGCACAGCTAATAGCAGGCTCCTGGTGGTGTGCACAGGGCACGGGCTCACCTGCACTGAGATACATACACACCCTGTCTCTCCATTGGGCAAAAACCCCCAGACAGCTGCATTTTTTTTTTTTTTAAAATAAGTGCTTCTGCTTCTTGTGTTCCTAATGTAAAATGAAGGAAATAAGCATTAATAGCCAGAACAAATTTTGCACCAACTACTTTGATTTTTCCAAATTGGTCTCGAGGTTGTGGTTGTGTGAAACTGTCTTAAAATGAGCAAACAAAATAATTTGGTATCTTTTAAAACTACTTAATTAGGTAATACCTAGTAATTTTCTTCAAATGATCAGGAAGTTAACTTTTTTCTTAGAGAAACAATTGCTTTTCATGACTGCCTCTAAGATGCTTTAAATAATGAAATATATAATTACTTTCTAACTCTTTTTTTAATTTGAGAAAAATCCTTAATTTTTTTTTTTTTATATACTCTGAAAAATGATAGCCCATGTAAATACTTCTGCCAATTTAATATGTAATAATGAAATTTTAAGTGGTAGTGAAATATAAAACAAAAGCACCATTTGCTTAAATACTGCATTAGTAAAAAGGGACATGCTACAAATTTTGCTGGGAATTTTCCTTCCTTAATAACATGGCTTTTGCATTCTCATGGAAAAACCAACTATACATAGAAATGAAAGCAAAAGAATAGTGGGTCTAATTATGCAGTATTCACTTAATGAGGTAAATAATATTGTATTGCTCCTGTTCCTTAAAATGGTGACTAATTTAGGTGATTTTTAATAGAAAGGTCTTATGCATTTTTACGTCTTCTCCTGTGTATAATTGTATCAACAGCATGTGTAGTATGCATAGAAATCAAGAAGATGGTACAAATAACAGAAAGTTGCATTTTCTGGAGGGTTTTTGGTCATTTTATTGAGTTATTTTGACATAGCCATGTCCAAGGTGGTTTAAAGTCTTCTAAGAAGTTACAGTTTTCTGTTAAAAATGAAGACATTTAATTCCTGCCTATTTAGCTGGAAATGTTATAATTCCTCATGTTAGTCAGAGTAATAGTCCTTACTCCTCTACACATATAAGTGTCCAGGAACATTCCAGACTTGCAAAATTATAACAGCTAGATCATTAGTACTTTCAGTCTTAATTAATTATTATGAAAGTATTTCCTAATATAGGTGCATTAACATTTTGTATTTACACAGTTCCTTAAAGAATTTCTTGTTGTAATTATTCAGTGATTATGCTGCTGAATTTTTCTTCCTCAAGTGTTTTAACATAAATGCTGCTGCTTTTGTAGGAGTTCATCCGGTCGATAGATTCAGGAGAAACAAACGTGGACAGAGCAGTAGGTAAGGTAACCCATGGTGTTGCAATGCTTTAACATGCAGGTATTATAACAGTTGCATTTTATAAAGAGATATGATGACTTTTACCAACAGGCCAAGTTGCATCAGAAGAATTTATCAAGACTACTTTATTGACCTTTGAGGCAGTAACAGAACATCCCAGCTTGTTGACAATCCATCGCTTGACTGTAAGTCTGACTACCATTTAAATAGTTGCAGGCTAGGAGACCCAATTCCATTTATAAATAGAATATTTTGAAGATTTAGAAACTGAAATATGGCTTAAAATGTATTGTGATTCTATTTGACAGGAAAAATACTTACTGTTTACGGGGAGATTTTCAAAGAAGCAGCAAGGCATTCAGACTCAGCTTACTGTATTTAGTAATTAGTTTGAGAAATTAGAGGGAGACTTAGAAGGACTTAAAGTTTAGAAATAAGTTTTCATCTTCAAAGCAACTATGTTGTTATATATTGGTGAAAGTATCACCACTTTAGTTGTCATTGTGCTTTTGGCACAGCTTGGAAAGACCACCTCTGAGGACTGATCCCATTCAATCGTATTGTTCCTGATGGGATCGTCAACAGCAGTTCTGGTGCTGGGGTTTGTTTTTTGTTGTTCGTTTGCTTGCTTTTTTAAATGTAACAAATTTCTTACTCAAAACTGGCACTGCAATTACCAAGCACACATGCTATATAAGCTGCTTATATCACTCAGGTTGGTTTTCTTTGAAGTTTTTGGTTAAAAGATTCTACTGTTAGCTAAGTTAGCTGAAGACAGAACAATTAAGTCATGAAACAGTTGTCAGGAAATCAGATCAATGTTTGAATCAGTGTTTGGCAAATCATTGTAAGCTGTACCGATGCATTTTTGTGCCTGAATTACCACCAAAAATAAAACTCGCCATCCTTACTGGGGTGACCATTGCATTCCAATGTGTTTGCATTGGAATTTGGTTAAGGGCACATTCAATATAGCACTTGATATCAAGAAAGGCATTAGCAAATAAATAAGAATGAGGTATCTTAGGGGTTGTGCTTGATAAGAATGGACGATCTTAGAAATCAAGGGTTATTAGAAGTTGAATTCTATTTGGTGTGCATCAGTTGAGTATTTAGATTATAAAGTCATAATAAGTGAAAATAGTAAAATTAATCCAAAATACTAATTGGAATTTAGGTAAGTTAATTTTTTTTTATTAATGCTCACAAAAGAGTGTATTCAAGAAAATGTTCCTTATGCAGAAAAGCTAGCCAATTAATAGTCAGAGGAGAAGTAGTACAGAACTGAACAGTTCAATTTATTTTAAACTAATATGGCAAATAATGTCTTAGAAAAAAATTTTAAGTGTAGGTGAAGTATGAATGCCTATTGACATCTCCCTACATGCCTGTCAGCCTGCCTCTCACCATATTATACCTGTGTCATTCTAGAATCACTTCAATTTCAAAAAATAATTGCTTTGCTTTTGTGGGTTATCAGTGTGCCTTATATTGACAGAAATAGGTACCATTTTTTGTGGGGGTTCATCAACATTTACTGAATTGCAGAACCATGTGTCAGCACATAAAAATTCCCCTCCCTGTTTAAATGGTTATGGTCTGAGAGGTTTTCCCTGGAAAACAACACCAAGGAGGCAATTCCTCTTGACAACTCCTCTTCCTCTGTGCCCAACTCCACACAAAACAGAACACTTTACTTAAGCCAGAGAGTGACTGTCCTAGTAACCCGTGGCTGGCAGTAGGTGAGCTTTGAAGTATCTGGATTTCTGGAGAACAGCTGACTTCATCTCATGTATTGAAATGTTCAGATGTTTATTTAAAATTCATCTGAGCAAACCAGTTATGTAGCTAAAGATGAAACTTCCTCTCTGACCAGTGCTTGTCCAGTACTTCTAACACATACCACTCTTGCAGTTTCCCTGATTTAGAATAGGTTTAAAATTATATCCTAGTCAACTAACAGCCTTTTTTTTTCTTTTTTAGAAAATCTATTACTTCACTTATTTTCATAAATAACAGCTTTTCCTAATTTAAAAGAGCCCTTCTAACACCCAGCAAATAGTCATTCAGACACAAAATAAAGTGGAGAAATTGCCTTGCGTTTTCGTATGTTAAATACAAGAAATTGTCCACTGTAATTAATAATCTCTAACCACATCTGCCACTAGTGGTGCAAACAGTAATTAGTTTAATACTATTTATGAACTCTAGTGGGCTAATTATACTTGAATGTAAAGCATACATTACTTTAGAGAAAAGTGGTACTTCATCTTCTGTGATGCATACAGACTATTTTTGGAATTGCTGTTACTCAAGGGATATCTTCTAATTGCTGCTGTGTGAGCATGCCTGGAATCTATGAATAGATTGAATGCCAGCACCCAGCAGAACTTTGTGGTTTGTTTTATTTTTTATATGTTGAAGCAAGACTTGCTCAGATCAATATTGAAGTATAACAGTGGTTAATAAGAAACTCTGCTACTGGAGAGAAATTTGAATCCTAGGCTAGATCAGAAGCCTGGATTGCTCATTTAAGCAAAGTTGGTTCCAAACAGGATTTTAGGGAATGGGGCTGGGGGAAGGCCAAACCCTTCTCAAGAGGGTTCATTTTTTTTTTCCTACTGCGACGTTGCTTTAAAGTCTCTAATCAGAAATTAAATGCATTTTTCATGAAGGCTAAATTAATAAAAAGTAGGGTTATATTGAGCAATCAGGACCTGAAGGTTTTTGAGTTGAGTTCTGTTTTTAATTCAGCTGCAACAGAAATTGTACAAGTTAACAGGAATTTAAGAGCAAAATCTCAGGTTCTTTCCCACTTTGAAAAGAATTGCTTGTTCTGGGTTTTGGTTCATGTTTTATTTGCCTTTGCATTTGTACCTTGAACCAAGAAAATAGAGTGAATTGACTTTTTTTATGATCAAATTTCTGATTACCATCATTATTGAGGAGCTTCATTTCTGTTGGGACTGACTGTATTAGGTATGGCAGAGTAAGATAAAGTCAATGGAAATTAATTGAAAGTGCTCAAATGAAAGCCAGCAGTGAGCAGTAATTTCATTTTGCATGCAGTTGTGTGCATTTTTACAAGATATAAAGGAAGGACTAATGGTAGGTGTGACTGTGCAATTTTTGACAGAACTAGATTTTCAGGTATGCAAAAATGATTATGAAGGTCATTGAGAAGAGTCTCTACAGACTGGAGTGAAATATAAACCCCAGTTTCTTACACTGGCAGAAGGCCAACTGCCTGTTTCCTTGCCTAAAATGGAAAAATAATCATTAAATTTGAATACTGAAGATTATAATAATATCGACTTTCCAATTTTTGGTAAAGATTTAGTTATAATTAACTGGAAGTATTCTGTGCTGACTGTATAATTTGTATTTTTCTTTTCTATGTCAAGTCTATTTATTTGCCTGAAAAAAAAGGATATATTCTAATTTGGAGCACTCAGAGCAGTGTTGAGGCTCACGATGGCAGGCAGTTCCTATGGGAGTCCTTTCTGTACTCTAACTAGCTCCCAAAAATGATTTTCCTAATACACAGGTGATCTTTTACCCAAAGCCTGAAAGTTATCTGGTTAAGGCAAAAGTTGTCAGCAGTGATTCTCTTCCTCAAGGTTTTAAAAGTTATTTTATAAATCAAGCTAAAATAAAAGCACCCCAGACATGATGAGTTGCTTGATAGAAAGTCAAGGGAAAAGCTGTATGACACGGGAAGCTACTGTTTGACAATATGAGAGTTATTACTTTCACCAAAGATGACAACACAAGGGTTAGAAACTTCTGCAAGTGCTTTTTTCCTTGATTCAGCATCAGTGGTGCTCTTCATCCACAGGCTGTTCTGATCTAACCACTGACACCTTAATTTTGTCAATATAGGATACAACTACATGAACATATTGTACAGAATTTTTTCAGTCGCTTTCCCTTTTCAAGTAGATTAAAATTCTATACCCCATGTGGTTTTCTGTCCATTAAACTAATCCAGATGACATGAGACTTTTTTGTGAAACCATTCCTCTACTAATTGACATACTGAGTCTGTCAATCAGTGCTGTCTCTTCCAGAAGTAAGGAGAAAAAAAATAAATCAATGAAGTTCTGAAGAATTTTAGCTAAAAATTACAGAAGTGTCATCCTTCTTCCCAATCCATTCTAGCATGCATTAGATTATTTTTTATATTACATTCTGAGAGATTACTGACAACATTAAAATGCTGAGGCATATGCTGTGCCTCCAGTAAAGTGCTTTAAGAAATTTGAAAGCAGCACGATCTGAATTCCATGGCCACTTTCAGAAATAACTTTTTATGTGGAATTTTAATGAGAATAAATGTCAGGGTGATGTTGGAGGTTGGGGCTCTGACACGTGACTGCAAAAAAGTTTTGGGAGCTGGTGGTCTTCACTTTGATATGTTCTGCTTTGAAAAGAGGATGAGGATAAGATAGTTCCCAGTAGAATCATGGAGTGTTCTGAGTAGGAAGGGACCCACAGGGATCATCAA
The DNA here is from genome assembly GCA_013396735.1 of Grallaria varia. Lineage (NCBI taxonomy): Eukaryota > Metazoa > Chordata > Aves > Passeriformes > Formicariidae > Grallaria > Grallaria varia. The sequence goes on along the minus strand of VWZG01004790.1, from coordinate 490,155 downwards.
GTCCAAGTCTTTAGTGAGTGGCCAGCTGTAAGTTAAACAAAGGCACACTGAAAAGAACAAGATTCCTCTAGAAAGCTCTCTGAAAGAAAAGTAATGAGCATAGTTACCTGAGAGTTTGGATGCAGTAGCTGCACATAATGGATAGCATAGTTTTCTGTATGTAAGCTTAATTCTGTGGTCTGATTTTCACTTGAGAGCAGCATGGCTCACAAATGGATGGGGCTTTAAGCCTGCTTGCTTTTTGTTTCCACCCAGTGTCAAGGCTTTGGTCTTAAGCACTGAAGAGGTCTAAAACTTAATTTTAATTAAGGGAGATTTTTTTTTTTATTATTGACAATGTTAACCAAACTAAGGTAAGTTCTGTGGCCTTGAGAAGAGGGTTAAGATATCCATATAAAACAGAGCCTGAGTTATAGGGGTAGCAGGTAGCTTTGGTTATATGCTAGTTCATTAATACGTGATGGTTCCATGTACATGTTCAATAGTTGAATTAATCCTTGCTGAGTAGCACAAGTGGATGGAAGTTTAGTTCTCCACCCTCATTCTAAAGGCATTTCTCCCACAAAGTAGGGATTAATGTAGCTGATCCTTCCACTGTGAGCCCTGGCAGTGTTACAGCTGCTTTAGAATGGGTACTTGTGGAGCTTGGACTTTGCGTGGTGAGGTTAAGGCAATGTTTGTTTGTTTCTAGCAAAACTGGCACATATGTGTAGGGTGCAGGACTCATGTCTGATATCTCCTGAACAGTGGAGTCATGCAGAGATGGACTGAAATTACAGTTCTCTCTTTCAAGCCCTTTCTAGTAGGTGGTAGAGTACTGCTCTGAAACTGCAGCTTGTCCCTCTTTCTCCTTTGAGGGTTAAAGTAGATCAGACTCTGCAGAAGAATTTCTTTTAAAATTGTGCCTTGTTTTCCAAAGATCTGGGTTTTGTACATAATTAAATGATGTAGAAAAGCGCATACAGCTTTTGCTGGATGCTCATACCTCACTAGTAGTTTTCCTTGCAGAAATTAGTGAACATTATGGAGACAAATGTTCTGGTTTTAGACAGAATACTTGAATTTCCAAGAAGGTTTTGAGAGTCATGCACCAAAGACTTCAAATCCATTAGTGGCCCTTCCCTCTTACCCTCGGACAGATCAACTTCTAACTAGTTAAAATTTACTGAGTTGAGAATAGAGATCAGTTTTTAAAAGTTAAGTATTTTAAGAGTAGTGCCTTATAAAGATGTTACAACATGTGCTACTTACAACTAATCCAGAAAAGGGAGGTGACAGAACTAACTGATGACACTACATTATCCACAGAAGTGAAAACTAAAACTGACAGCGAAGTTGCAGAAGGTTTCCTTCACACAGTGAAAGAAAAGTAAAATTACCTGTCAGTCAATACTGATAAATGTCAAATAATGCACATGGGGAAAATAACTTCAACTGTGCATATCCAGTGTCAAACTCTAAACTACTTGTGACTGTTCTGGAAATCTTTTAGCACCATTTTTCTGTGGAAATGATAGCTTTCTACTCAGCAGTAATCAGAAAGACAACTAGATTTTTAGAAATTACTAGTAAAAGATGAGACGAAAAAGCAGAAAACATCATTGTGCCTTGGTAAGTCTGTGGTGCCCTCAAGTCTCAAATACTGAATGAAGTTGTCATTCACTCACAAAGGGAATGAAGATTTTCAAGAAAAAGTAAAGTGTGATGATGTGAGGAGGGTTTGAGAGGATAAGAACTTCAGCTTGCAAACAAGACTCCAGAGCACGGTACTACAAATGGCATGAGAAAGGTGATTTGGAAATAGTTATTCATGGTGTAAAATAAGAATATGTGGGTATCAAGTTAGCCATGTTAAAATGAACACAAATGTGTTTTCATAAGGCATAATTGAAGAGTAAAATTCAGTGCCATAGGTATTGCATGTGCTAAAAGTATAAAAACATTAAAACAGGATTGGACAAGTACATGGGAGAAAAGGTTAAATACAGAAGTACAGCTACAACATCAGCCTAGGAAGTGTCTTAAGAGCTATTTCATTAGAAACCAGAGTTGTGCTTTATGCTTGGTCTCTTTTACTGTTCTTTTCCTACTCCTTTCAAGTTGACAGAGAGTTACTGGGTTTGAGCTGTGTTTTTGTTTGGTCCTGTACACAGGTATTATAGTTTGGAGATGTGAACGTCGTGTGTATGGAAGTATCTAGTGTTTCATTGCTATTTTGGGTCCTGGGTGCAGCACAGCCTTTGAATGCCATTGTTACAGAGTTCTGCAATAGTGGCTTTGTGCAGACAGGTATTTACCATGAACTGGATATCAGGCTACTCAAAAGATGGTAGGAACTCGTATCATATACAGCTATGATCATATCCAACCTAACTAGTCTGTTTAGACTTGAAGAAGAATATTTCCTTTTTGCTTTTTTTTTTTAAGCAGTGATAAGGACTGAGAAAAAACTCCCCTTTATCTGACTATCTTCATGCATATGTGGAGATTTGATTCCACGTAGTTATCAGCAGCCATTTAAGAAGAAATTAATCCTTATTTGAGTATTTTTCTTGTTGCTTCACTGCAAAAATACTAATGCCATGCTTCTCTAGACATAAATGAAAGAAAATTTGCGATTTACTGGTGAATTTATTAAAAATATTTTATGTACTATTACACTTCAGCTTATCTCACCTCAATAAATACTTGCATGGTTTGTGTCTTGTTTACAATAGGAAAATGTAAAATCAGTTAGAAACCTGTGAGCCAAATGGAATGAAAATTAGGCTTATGGAGTTAGGAAGTACCTGATTTAAGGTTCATATAAAATTTAATTTTTAAAGTAATTTAAAGTAATTTTTCATAAGATTAGTGTTTCATTTAGTTGACCACCCCACCCCACTGAACTGACATGAGGCAAACACCTGCTTTGGAGAATTCCATTCTAAACAGTTTGTATGCCAAAACTGAGGTTTGTGTTAGAAAAATTTCAGAAAAAAATCTACTACAATATTTAAGACCTAAAGAATCTTCTTTACTGTGACAGTTGAAAATATATTTATCTTTGAAAAGACTTATGACTGGCTTAACTGCATTTGCTAATGTGGGAAGACTGCTGTTAATACTAGATTAAAGTGAAAGAAGATTTTGAGTTTTAGGAATTGAAGTGGCATCACACTGCTGTGTGTGCTGTCATCTTAATGGGTGTCGGTCTGAGCCAATGCTGCTGCTGTTGAGTGATTCACAACATCCAGGGACCCGACATTGCTTCAGATAGTCAAGAGCTGCTTCTTTTCCTCTTTTCTGTCTCATGCCTTTAATTTGCCACTTCCGTGTGCCTCTTTGTTTGAGAAGCATTGCAGTAGCTTGAATTGGTTTCTTGGACTGAAAGATCTTAAGTACATAACTTTTTTTTTTTCTTTTTTCCTGCCTCGCTGGTGGGTTATAACTGATACATTACCATTTGTAGAACAGCCCCGAAACCTGCACTGCCAGAGGCATTGGAATGCAATGTAGTTTTGTTGTTTAACTGAAAAAGACTATGAAATATTTCAAAATTTTCAAGTGTTACAAAAGTCACTACGCCTACGGTATAGAGCATTGTCTACATAGGTCTTGCTATTTGTACTTGCAAGAGACATTTGACTTCTGTACCTCACGGAGAATCCTTTCACCTCTTTTATTGAAAGTATGTACCAAATGCATTTTGTTGTAGTTTTTTCCAGAGGTGTGAAGAGCCAGAGTAAATGAATCCCTTCATGTCAGAGATTAGTTTCACAGAGTCCACCAACCAGCAATGAAATAGTTGCCAACTGTAGTTATTGCTGGCTAAAGGCTACCTTCATTTTGTGACCTTTCTCTTATTTACCTTCAGCTTGTATAGAAATCTCTTATTAGTAACTGCGTACATCTAGGGAAATTTTATCTTCTAGTATTAATTACTGAAACAAAACACGTGGGGGATTATAACACAGTCCTTTTACACCAAATTCTGTCCTCAGTGTAATGAGAATCTACACAGCAATTTTATTTGTAAAAATAAATTTATGGTGAAGATATGCAATCCAGTATGCATGTTTAAAAATTGCAGAGTTGTCCATCCATATTAGCCCCAAAACCAAAGCAGGTGCTGTCTAAATAAATTATATTTTAACATTGATTTAAGATGTAGCAGTTCTCTCATAGAGAAATACACTGTTTTTGTAAATGAGCTATAGCTTAGTTTCATGTCAGTTGATTTCCAATGGAGCTGTCTAGTCCTGTGACAGATGATAAATTTGTAACAATACCCTCATGGATAATAAAGAGTTGACTGGTTTATATTTTTTCATAGTGCAAGTCTTATGTATGTGAGTTCAGATTTTAGTGGAAGACTGTGTATTACCAGAATGGAAGAAGTTAAATTTTTTTTTCAAGAATCTATATTAAGTTTAGGGATATTTAATTAGAGGTAGTACATCTTTCCGGTTATATCTTAATTCTATGCAGTTCTGTTTTAGAAGGATTTTTCATCTGAACTCTATTCAATGATTAGTTTATGGATTAAAGCATCAGGATTAAGATACTCTAATACTCTTTTTTCTGAATATCTTGCATCTGATCTGAATTCTGTATTTTAAATTAAAATTCTCTCTTAATGAATTAAACCAAAGTTACTATTGTTTTCTATCTAAAAGTGCATTAACGTCTGTAACCCAGGGCAGTTTAACAGAGAAAAATTAACTTGGTGGCTTTATAAGTGTGATTATGGATGAATTTCCATGATTGTTCATGTCTTTGTTAAGGGCTCTAGCAGTGGAATAAACATAGATGATAGTGTATGTCTGTTCCGTTTTTTCCTCTGTGAACAATCTGAGCTAGAACTTTCTAATTCTCTGGTTTAGGTTGAAGAATGTATCCTCCCACCACTGGTGTCTTTGGTCCACAGTCAGAATGGTAAGTATATGGGCACATCATATTTCCATGAATCCCACGTTTTGTTGTAGTTGTGCTTCAGTGTGGTCACGTTCTTGGCACCTTTGTTTTCAAGTGGAATGGAGACTCTTCAGCTTGCGGCTGCTCTCAGAAACCACATCACTGCTTTTAAGCCACAAGGTCATGGCTGAGGAGGAAGGGGAGAGCCTCGACTCAAACAGCAAGCTTCTGTCCCTCGTTAGAGAGTTGCTGCTGCCTCAGTAAGTATAATACTGCTCCTGTAGTGGGGAATAACTTGATACTCCATGTTGACAGTGTATTTGTTTCAACTATGCTCTTTATGTTTAAATGGCAAAGTGAAAAGAAGAATAGCAGCTAAGTGCTGCCAGAGTTCTCTGCCCAGCGTGTCCTCCTAGGTTTGTTTAGTATTTTGTCATATACAACACAAACACAACTTATATGTGACACCCATTTCTGATACTGTGCCTCTGGCAGTTCTTGGAGCAAATAAAGATTACCCCTCGATTTTGGGCTGTGATTTAAATACTCCTCTTTGTACCCCTAATAAAGTTAGACCATTCTAACTACAGAGTCTTTTTCTCTATTTTGGATATTGTGCCTTCATGTAAGATGTTCTGACATCATGTGGAATGGCGCATAGCTTTTTAAAGGGGAGCAGTACATCGTGGATTAATCCTCCGTGGTTAATCCAGATGTGGCCTGGAACTTCATTTATAAGGTCTGTGGTCAAATGAGGCCTCTCGTTTCATGCTGACTTGCAGGCGAGCGTGAAGACAGCTCTGTGTGTTATGCACATGCTGACTGTAGCCTGGTAACATCTGTGAGCAAGCATGAACTCAAGATGAGTACTGTCCTGATGAGTCATCATTCATAGTTTACATTGTTCTTATAATAGCAGAGTGTATTCTCATGTGTGGTCCTCACTTAGCTGCCCTAAGTGAGAGAATTGTTCCGCATGGCTACATTAAATAAATGGAAGAAGGGCTGGAGGAATGGATCAGAAACACAGTGCCCTCTCCAAATATGAGACTGTCTTTTGCTAATTGAATAATGACCTTGCAGTTTGAGGACCAAAGTTTTATCGATGCAAGATGTGTAAGCTTTTCTTTATTACAGGGAATTGGAAGGACATCTTAGAAAGTTCTAGAGAGAAACTTTCACACCTTTCTTCACATTTTTTTTTTTCCTCTGGGAAATATAGAATGTATCAGTACAAATTAAACGGGAAACATGACTTTTAAAATAGACTATATGCATTATTAAAAGCTGTCAGATACTTTCTTCAGATAAGGGAAGAAACCTGGAGTCAAGGGAGACAGAGTTCTCTCCTTGCTCTGAAACTTGCCCTTGTCCATCTTGCTCTTGAAACATGTCCATGTTATCCAGTATTTTTCACTGACTTGAAGGATGTGTGTTTGGAGGGTGTGTCAGGCTAATTACAGACTGGAAGGAGAACAGGCGATGTACTCCTGTGTTCGAGTTTATTAGCTCAGTGGAGTGGCAGGGCCTTTTGGTCTGAGGCTAAATACAATCTTGTGTTGGGGACTGCACCTGTGCCATCTTTGGATGCATTACGTTGTATGGACGTTGGGAAGAGGGTCTTGCAGCAGCTCAGAATCTTGGTTCCAGGCTTTAAGGTTCAGTGTAACCTACTTGTAAAGATAATGTATAGCTCTGTCCCAAGAAGTATGGCTCACTTGAAACCTCTGAGATAGAACATTTGGAGGCCGAAGAGGTGTTTGCTGCTGTTCAGTCTTCCTGTTGCTGGGTAAAGGATGGGACAGAGCGTGACTCAGTTGGAGACAATCAAATTAATTTGTGAAAATGTACAACTGGCCCTTGTAATAAAATGTGGATCACTGTGCATGAAATATAAATGGCCTTCATTTTGAGATAAATGCAGGAGTGCAGCCATTACTACTTTTTTCTCATCTTCTGCATCATCAATAAAATGGTAATTCCATTAAATATTTGTGCATTTATAGATCAGAAAGTGAGACTCCTCCTAGGGTTTTGATTGAATTGAATGAAATAGTGTCATAAAATTTCAGTTTACTGAAAGTTGATTCCCCTGAGAACTTCATAACCAAAATGAAACTTGCAGTTGTAGACAATGAATACATGGCAAATGCTTTCTATCCAGCTCTATTTCCTTTTAATTCTTAATATTCAGGATTATATAACATTTGGAAAATGAGCCAGAACCAGCAAAATAGAGGAATGAGTAAATAAAGTTTTATTTAGTTTGAAAGATTATGTAGCTTGCTCTTAGTGGTCTGCCAAGCCAGTTTTCCAAGTACGAAGTCGAGGAGACGATGTAATGTCCAGTCTTTTTTAAGAGTTTAGGAGAGTCAACATTCCTAAATCTTTAGTCCTTTTGTCATGGTTGTTTATAGAAAAGATTGACAAAAATACTCCTTACTGTGTACTATCTGGAGTTTACAGAACGCTTATAAATTGTCCTCTACTGTTACTAAACTGTGCTGTGTTTTGAAGTGGCAGCAAAGTCTTTTGTTGGCTTATTCATTTAATAAAGTATCTCAAGTAGAGCATTTTCTCTTCAGAGAAGGTTCATATATTCATAGCTCCTAATGGCCTTTATTCAGGCAATGTGTTTATATTAATTGCTAAGTCATTGACTGTAGCAGTCTGCCTTTTCTCATTTGGTATTTTGTTTGATGGATCACTGCACCTTCCCTTAGAAATATCCTTTACTAATATTGTTTTGAGGGAGTGGGGAATAGAGTTTCAAGGAAAAGGAAATAAAGTGAGACTTTTCTTGAACTTCGAGGAATTAGGATGCTAAGTAGTGATAGTGTCATTCAAATGTAATACATTGGAGGCTGGAATCTGTTTAAAGTGGAGCTGCTTAGGGAAGGTCTTGATGTGTTTATATAAACAAGTATATTGCCAAGTTTCAGATTTTTTGAGCTAGCATGGCTGATTCATTCTTTATTGCTGTTGGGAATTACTGTTTTGGAGACCTAAATCCATGTCTTATGCAACGAGCAAATGACTTCTGGCATCTGAGTCACCGGAGAGCATCTTTGCTTGTCTTGGAAGATTTAGTCACTGCCTCTGCAAAAAAAATTGCAAATAGTCTTATTATGTTTGGTAGGAATACATATTGCTCACAGGTAGGGCTTTTGGGATCAGTGCCTACTAAATTTGTTAGTGTTTTCTTCTTTCGTGAAGGAAGGGACTTTTTAATCACCAGTGGGAAATAGTTTCCTTTGGGGAACCAGGATCTGTTATTTGTAAAAGAGAGGTTCTAATCACTAAAAATAGGAAGCCAACAGTGACTTCTGGCTGATAATTGCGGAGATACTGTGATGTGGTTTGCAACTCTGCAGCAGCACGTTCGAGTTAGTGTGTAATAGCCGTGACACGTTGCCCTAAGGTGGTGTGCTTGTAGGAATGGTACCCTCGTGAAGGAACTCCCACTGGTGACCACACAGCTGCTGTGCCTCTCCCTCCTCATCCTAGACCACACTGGAGACTAGGCTGGAAGGCACCTCATCACCTTCTAGATGTCCTTCCTGTGGAAACCAGGGTGCTGAGGTGTGGTGCCTCCTGGCCGGGAAGAGCTGGGACACGGGAGAGAAGGTGCCAGCACACCGGTGGTGGGGAGTGACCCAGACCCCTCAGTTCAGGCAGCACTAGGGATCTCCAGATAAGCAGTAAAATTCTCAGTGATTTGCGTGGTTCCAACCCCTCCTCCCATCGGGACACCACATTTTTATTTTTTTTTCTTTTTGTGGGAGTATTTTGTTGCACGCAACATGATAACCTACCACGTTTTCCTACAAATCATCCTTTCTTTCGTACTCCATTAATTCCTCATGGTTTTTCTTTTACAAATAAAGAGGTTTATGCTTTCTATTACTTCCACATGTTTGGAGTAGCACTATTTGTAATGAAAGACTGTGTTTTGACCTAGCTGAGTCTGTGGTCCTCTATGCTTAACATCTCTCTCACTTCCATCACTGTATCTCACTGCCATCCAGATACATTTTGATTGAAACACAATAAAATCAGTGGGCACCACTGGAGTGTTAATAGCAACAACAAGGTCCATTTTGTTTTACAGCAGTCTGACCCCCCTATATCAAGATTTCCATGAGGTGTTATTTGGAATTGTTTCGAACAGGTTTTTCTTGTAGTTGTATTTCCACTGCCATAGCTTTCAATAAACTTTGTTTTGGGGTAGTTTTAGAATCTTCTGTTCCACATTACTTGGCGAATGGAAGTATGCTGTAGTGAAAGCAATATTTTTGTAATTTGATGTAACATATGAAGCTCAAGGTGATTTTTTTTTTTTTCCAGTCTTGAGAAAAATCATTATGTAGACAAAATACAGAGCTTAATCGTTTATGAACTGGTTGATAGTCTTCCTCAGCACCCAGTAAATCTTCTGCCTAATATTTTGATGCTCATTTTCTACCTATCTTGAAGATTAATTTTTTTATATATATAA
>VWZG01004790.1:445528-480746 GCA_013396735.1 Grallaria varia | reverse complement strand
TTAATTTTTTTATATATATAATATTTACTATAGCTCAATAAATGAGTCATGTTCATGCAGACAAGATTAATGTTATTTATAAATGTATTTTATAGTTATAAAACGTGGATGTGTTATATAAAACCTGTATGCATATGTATACAAAAGCATATATATGGTTACATATTTTGCAATTATGTAGCGGTCTCTAAAAAGCAGCATTAATAAAAATTTTAAAGTTAATCTGATGGTGGCTTTAAAATACTGTTGGTAAGCAAGTCTTGTTGTTTTGTGCAATTCCAAACAACATTGGATTTCCATTGTGATTAAGAACTTTGGAAATGGGAAGTGATGCATTTTTAATATCAATCTTTTTGACATGAATCTCTTACCTTTTTTTTTTCTCACTGATTCCGCCTTGCCTTTCAGGTACGAGCACATTCTGATGGCTCCGGACCCTGTACCAATGTATGCCCTGAAACTGCTGGTGGCCCTGACTGAGCACAGCCCTGCTTCTGTGAGGTGATAACAACTCCATGTTCTCTGTTGCTCTGGGTTCTTTCTGTTTCAATTTCTGTTTTCCTATTAGGAATAACAGATCTCATTATCATACTGCTTTGACTAGCACTTTGATTTAGAAAATCCTCTAAGGGTATTTGTTGTAGAACACTGTCTTATGCCTTTTGTGTCAATTTTGTGTGATCCCTGTTATTTTAATATGGATTTTAATATGGATTTAGCCAATGAAACACTAGAGACAAACGAATTTTTGCATTAAAATTATCATTAAAATGTAAAAAACCCCAGAAAACCCGAAATTATAATTATGAAAAATATCATCCATCTAAGCATATTATTTTTTGAGCTAGCATGGCTGTATTTGTTAAAGGTTTACACCAGTTAATTGTAAGCTGGTCAGTTTTCCTGCAAATATAGCTACCTTTTAATACGGATTTTAACATTTGGTGTAGGTACCCTCTGTATGTTTAAAAGTATCTTAATATCTCTTTGTTCTTGTTTGGAGTGTGAAGGGGGGAAAATGTGGCAGAGAAGTTAAACTGTGTGAGTAGATAGTAATAAAGAAGCATCTCTTTGTCTTCCTGGACATGCCCAGAAAATCTGGTGGTTCTTGCAGTCCCTGTTGTCTGTGGTGTCTGACGGTGTTACAGCCAAGAGGTCGCTGAGCATTGTACTGTCTTGCTTTGATTGATTGGAGTGAGCACAGGATTTAAAAAAAATGGAAAGAAGGAAATTTAATTTGTTTTCACACTTTTTATTACAGAAGCTCAAACATCCTCTTTTAATCTTTTATGGCGCTACTGGGAATGGTGCCTTAATATACTAAGTAGACTACAAATGAACTAGGAAATAGGGGGGTTTTAAGTGTTTTGGATTGTATAGAATAGCTTTTATTGTAAAGAAGCTGTTTATGCTACTACAGGATTTTATGTATTATAGAAAAAACCAGAAGCTTTCCACTTTTAAGATTAACCCACAGGTATTCTAATACAAAGAGTTACAAAGAATATTTCTCTGTCTTGAATGCTGGTTGTATTAGCAGCACATTTTCCTCTAAATTCTCTTTATTTGAGGAATCATCTGTATTTGCTGTTATTCTCAGTGTAGGTAGACTTTGGATGCAGGCTCATCCTCATTGTCATCCGGCAGCAGACGGGAATTCTTTTCTTGATAGTATTAAAGAGCAGCTCCTGATATTCAACAAACTATTAATAATTTTAAATAACACTATATCTAGAACTTTCACTTGAGGACTGGCTACAAGATTCCAGATTACCCATCTCTAATTGCTCTGTTTCTCACATGTCTAACTGCTTCTCTTCTGCTATTGTCATTAAATGATTGATTTCTGAAGGAGAGCAGTTCAGGGGATTCCTTTGGTCTGTATCCTTCCTGATTCAACTTTAGATGGAAGTAGCCAGTGTTCCAAAAACATGACAGAGGTGAATAACATATTCATCTTTGTACAAAGTGCTAGTGAGCAAAATGGAAACTAGGTGCATGCTACAGCGAGCACTCTCTCAAAGTGGTTTCTATTTTGGTTTGATGGCTAATTAATCAGTTCTCACTGAGCTCAGAATTACTCAATGCATAGGCTCACTTGTGTCCCTTTCATTAGACAGATGGAAAGTGTCTGCAAAAATTGTGGTGGGAAGTAAATAAATAACATTGGATACAAATCCTGTGGGATTTAATTTGTTCTTTGTTAGAAAAGCTCTACTGTGTTTTGGTACTGATGAGACCAGTGTAAGTCACTGCACCGAGTCTCTGTGGCGTCTCCAGGCTTACATTTTATCAATGCCTGGTTTTCAGGGATGGATGCTTTCTCCTGTGACTTTAAATGAATAAAAATGGTGGTAACAGAACAATTGTAAAATGTCAAAATGTTAAATTAGTATTTACCTTACTGTTTCCAAGTCTTTCAAAAACAGCTGCAATTATCCCTATTTTGAAATAAAGACTGAACTGGCAGGAGGGTGAGGGCTACTGTGAATTCATTTAGTTTGTTCCATATGATAGCTTGTTCTCAGACATGTTTTCCTAACACACACACTCTTTCTAGCTGTCTCTCTTTTAATTCCACCAGTTTTCTTGTATCTCACACTTAGCTGTCTTCTTCCTGTCAGCTCAGATTTTACCAAGGTGCTTCCTGACAGAGGCATCAGCATTTGAGCAGCTCTTATTTTAGCACTAGACAGGAGACAGATGCACTCTGGGTTTTTGTTTCATTTTTTTCATAGCTGATATCACATCAGGGTGAGCTAATTTGTGATATCAGAGGGGAGACTTTTCATCTCTTTTACCATTTTTTGGGCACTTCTGTTTTCTATTACAGATTATTTGTTATATAAGGCATAAACACAGATATTAAAATACTATTGTATTTTTATGTCTTTTAGGCTTATAAAATACACTAATTATAGTAAATATTTTAATGCTTTTAATTAGCATTTTTGTAAGAATATAAAAAAACCCCACTTTGTAATCTTTGCTATAGCTCCACTGTTGAGGTAATTTTTAATGTTTTCTATTATGGAAGCTCTTCCACTCTATTACTTTTCAATTTAGCAGTGAAAAACTCTAGTGATATCCCATTAGTGTGCTGCAGAATGAGATCTCCCACAAACATAAGTTCCCTCTGGTGTCAGTTGGTAGCTGGGAAAAAACCTCAGTGTGTTTCTGGACTTTTAATCATATGAGCATTCACAGTAAGACAATCCAGTTTTTTAAAAGTGTTTTCTTGTCTGTTTTAACCTTAATGGAGTTGAGTATAATTGAGTCAAATGTTTCCCTTTTGTACCTGTTTTTACATCACACAACAGTTGCTATCTCATGCCTCCCTTAGGGTTTGTTTACAAAGAAAATAGCAGATATTGGAAGGATGAGCTTTGAACAGAATTTGTCTATCAGTTGCCTATTCTATACTTGGCTCGAAGCAAATAGTCTGGCTTTGAGATTGTTAGTAGTATTCTGTTGTGTCTCTCCTAAACACCTATTGCCTTGTCTTCAAGGATTTTTAGTGTTTCGTGATAAGAAAAATTGTGGATGTTAAAACCAGGGTGAGAATTAATGGCAGAGTTCATATTTAGTTGTACTTGTGTGAAGAGTTGTTGAAGGAACAGAATTCCTCCCAGTGGGAGCAAATGTCTGCATCAGGGTTAGATCTGATTTAATCTTGCCAAGTCTGTATTCAGAAAGGGCAGTATCAAAAGATACCCTGTCCTGTTGTGTGTTTATCAACTTAATGGATAGGTTACATGGAGAGATAGGAAGACAGACATGATCTGTTAAGGGCTGGGGATTTTTTTTCCTGCCTTGAGTCTTTTATGCTCTTGTGCTGTGGTCTGTAATGATCACATTGCGAGTTTTTTCTAGTAGTGAGGAGCTGATATGAATTTCTTAGTTGCTCTTAATGCGGTATGCCAATTAGCTTCTCTTAAATGTTCTAACTATTGTAAGGTGTTCTCTACTGTGATACTCCAGGAAACTTTTACAGGATCATGATTTTTAACTTGTCTTTTGGCCTTACAGATAACCTTATGAAATGTAGCTGTGCAGCTACTTGGCTTACCTTCAGTCAGAAACTCATACCATTAGAAGGCTTAGCTTTCAGATATATTAATTCCATCAAAACCATGGAGTCTGGTTTTTATGGGTTGCTAAAATAGACATTTTTCGTTGCAAGGAAGGGAGACAGTAAAGGTAATACAGTTGAAGTGAGGGGAATGTGAGATACTGCATCAGATAATAATCATGGGAGTGGGACACGGTCCAGTATTCTGTTATTAAGGTCATTTCCTGAGGGAGAAACACTTATCTAAAAGCTAATGGTGTGACCCCTCTTAGATTTATGGTGTAAGGACAGGTAACCAAATTAAGAGACCTTCCCCACCTCCTGTCCTTAAAATAGATTTCCCAGGCAAATATTAGGCACTGCTCTAAAAAAGGGGAAAAGGCATCCAAAAGCAAAACAGGAAGGCGCTAAAAAGCAACAACAACAAAAAAATCTGCTGCATCTAAATGCTACAGATGTAGTACCTGTGAAGATGATAGATGGATCAACCTAGTACATCACAGTAGGTTGTCTTGACTAATTACAGTAACTCTTCATCACAGTGTCTTTGGAATCCTCCAAGAGTGGTCCAATTTTTAAACTTCATTCATGCTACTGTTCATACCCATGCATTAGTTACTCAAGTCCATTAGAGGCAGTTTCAGCATATCTGGAATGGTCTGTCTAATATCCTTGCCTTCAATTTCAAAAATCAAACAGTAAAAAAGAAGAAACCCAAACCCCCAAACTAAACCAAATTCTTTGGAGTTCAGTTGGTGCTTTTAATTGTTTTGTGTTGGTAGAATTGTAATTGAGTTCACAAGCACTTGTTAATTTGTGCACAGATTGTCATTGAGCCTGCTGTGGTTGCTTTGCCATTATACCAGAGGACTGGCAATTCAGTGCTTTCCTGGTCAATTAATTCATGTGGGCTTATATTAATGGCTATAAAAACCCTTTGTTCTTCTCATTAGTCATTTTAATTTCCTAGTTTAAGGCTGAAATGCTCGCTTTAAGAAGTGGATCTATTTGCTTATAAATGACTTCTCAGTTTTTATGTGTTCTCTTGTTTTTGATAATGACTATGAATAAAATAAAATGGAGCAGATCTGATAATAGGTAAGCCTTAGGGCCCAGTCCAGCAGAACTGAGCAGCCGAATTACTTGTTAGAGGTGCACAGTATTCGTGAGGAAACTGCAATGCAGATGGATTGAGGGTGATTGCCAGTGGATGAAACTGTTTTATTAGAACTTTAGGGAATGTTTATGCAGATTTAGAACCTGATTTTCATCACGCTAGTTTCACATCTATGAAAACTGAGTTGTAAGAACACTGGTTTTCTTATTAAAGAAGTCATAAAACAGCAAAGAATTCGTATCATCTTTGCTATCCCTATTTTTCAGTGTAATATTTGCATATATGCTGCTTTATCGAATAACACCAGGCAGGAAGACTTGCCCAGAAACAGACTCTTGAAATGTTCAGCCAATAACACTGTTGTTGAGTGGCACATCATTATAATTCATATCCAAGGCAATGGTCAGAGTTCATTATTGCAAAGGAGTTCTCACAGTCCGGTCATGTACACGCTGTAATACTAATCACCGTTTTTAATGTACAACACAACTCCTCAGAGTTACATTTTATAAAAGCTCTCCTTTAGTAAAGAAATTAGCTATTAACCTTAAACCTGTGATTTTTGTTTCCTCTTTTGTGTTGCTGATCAATTGCTGTACGTCTAAGCTGTAAAAATGTGAGGGTAATATTTGATGTTACTGTTGAGTGAATTTTTGAAACGTGCCATATTGGAAGGTTCACGTATTTACTCTTTTAATTAAAAAGAAAGAGGAAATTCCATTCATTCTTAGTTATTTTTACTTTCAATAGTGAATTTCTGCCTTTGTGTGTATAAGTAGCAAATTAAAAAACCAAAATAAAAGCAGATAATGGGGAAGACTCAGCGGGTCGGGGCACTACAGTTGGAGCTGCAGACTCGAGTGAATTCAGTTCTCCCATGAATTCTCTGTTCATCACCAGGCAAATCTAAGCCACTGCCTGGTCCATCGCCTTATGTTTGATAGTAGGGGCCTAGAGAAGACTATAGGAAGGAGTCCAGGCAGGGAGAATACTGTCTGGGGGCTTTCTTGGCCCTCTGTGAGGTTTTTTTTCAGGAATCATGTAAGAATTCATGGTGTTCTATAGACAGTAAGTGTTGAGGAGTAATTTTTCATTTCATTTTTGTGGCTTGAAAACATATTTGACAAATAACATTAATAGTTTTTCCGTAGCGCAATCACACGCGTACAAAGATTTGGCATCTTCCCATATTTTCTTCGAATTTCTTTGTCTGATCGGGCACTTGCCACTTAATTTGATGCCTTACAGTGAAAAAAGAAGCACGGAACTTTGTCAATGTCTAGAATATTGTCTCCTTTAGCTGTGCCTATGCAGTCTGAACAGTCATGTCTATTTTTAAAGACCTCTTAGTAGGAGTTCTTACAAAATGCATTCTAAAAGTTCAAGCATGCTATATCAGTCTGCTGACCAAATTCTTCAAAAATTTGTCGTGGATTTGACATTTCATCCTTTAAAATTGAACTTTTGGTTCTTGTTTTGTGTGTCTGCACCAGTTCTGCTCTTCAGAATAATTTCTACTCATTTGTTCATCTTAGAATGTCTCTAATACCCAGATTTTCCCACAGTACCCCCCCATCCAAGTTTTTTCTAAAGCTTATATCACATTTTTCGCCTTATAAATTTTTAGGCAATCTGTAACAAAAAGCCTTTGGTGTTCAGTGTCCTGCAGTAGGTTTGTGTTTTGAAAGACAGTAATTTAAGATATCTTGGAAAAACTGATCTTGCAAATTGTTGAAAAACAAAATTAGAGGCGTAATCTCTTTCTGAAAATTGTTAGAATGTTAAAAATTCAGATTGTACTGATAGCTAGTCTTATAAAATCAGATGGCCGGTTATTTTGAGATGGTCGTTTATTTATATGTAGGTTTAAATGAGAAGAAAATATTTAGTATTATGATTTGTTTATGTCTATCGTGATGACTCTGTATGTTTTCCAAACAGGGTAGGACCTAATTTAATATACATTTTATTAAAGCCTATAAAGAACCAAACTGCTTTTGGTTTAGAATATGAGCATTCTATTCTATAAATTCCATAGCTAAACTCCTTTTTCACTGGCTTTAAGACATTTCCTTTGTAAAACTATGTTAAACAGCAAGGAAGGGTGCGATAACTCTCTCTTGAGCACATACATGCAAAGTTGGGGTAAATCAGCTTTAAGCTTTGTCTTAATGCAATTCTTGATGTGACCTTATGCTTTAGCTAAGTTATGTGTATAATTTTCTTTAAAGGCTGCAGCTATTTCTTGTTTCGGTCATAAAGGTTCACAGGTGACCTTTAAGAACAGCCGTATTTGGTCCAGTTTTGGTTTAGCTTATCTCAGCAGAAAGTCAAGCCGACTTTGGAACCCAGGAACAATTGGGACTGCTTGCAGTTTTTGAAAACAATTGGTTCATAATTTACCATTATTTACCTACGGAAGGGTTTTTCTAGGTTTTGCCTTAAATAGGATTGCTTAGGTATTCTTGGTATTTGTACTTTACTGCTAATGTGTTCACGGTTTAAATGCTGCTTACGTAGCAAAGCGAGTGGCTTTTGCTGGGGTAAGTAATTCCAACACACCCTAAAAACATAAGGAGATTTGCAGTGACAAAACTTCATTTTGTCAGTATGATTGCTGTTACAGTCATTGCTCCTTTGGCGAGTCTCTGGTGTTTAAATAGCCTTTTTTTGCCTTCAGTATTGTTATACTCACATCAGCAAAATTCTGTTTTACAGGCATGGTCTAAGCTTTTAATTAATAGATTTGGCTCTGGAAGTGAACCTCAAATATAATAAGTCTTCCTGTCTGTAATGCTGGGACTCATATGAACTAGCTGTGTCTGAGGTGCCATAACTGTCTATCTAAGTGTTATTAGATTGCCTGTAGGAGAACAGCTTTCATGTTCTCCTGACCTATGAAAGGAACTTGTTTCCGCTGTGTATAGGTGTTTTTTTTTTCCCCCCATAAACTTAATAAGGAGAGAAATTGTCCTTAAATTCAAGCTTCTAAACTTGCAAATAATGAGTTTCTTTCCTTAAATAAATTCCTTTCTGCTGGGTGTAACATTCCTGTATGTAAGAAAAAATGAATGCATTTGTTTGAATAAGGCTGTTACTTAGTTTTATTAGTTATTTATATATAGGTGCATAAAATGATACCGTTTTATTGTGTTTTGGGCAACTTAGTGGATTGTGTTTTACTCACCTCTAGGTCCACTTGTCAATCCAACAGGATCTTATGCTAAGGCCCTGGTCCCACCCTGAACTCATAGATTCTATATCATAGAATCATTATATTTAGGTGAAGGCAAGGATCAGAGAAATAGGAAAATAGTAAGAAAGAGTCAACCATTATTCATACCTAATGCATACATCTGCATTACTTAGAAGTAATTCTTAGTTCTTCATAGATATGGTTGTTCTGTTAGCATAGCTTTCATTCCTTATTGCATTTTCTTTACGTGACATGATTTTAGCAAATATGAACAACCTGGACTCTGTAGGTGCCTTAATCTAAATGAAGCATTTTCTTCTTTTATGACCCTTGGTTATTTGTTCTAGCTACCTCTAAATTTTTTCATTAAGTTCATAGAAGAGAACATGAAACTTCTTTTTAGCTGCTTCAGTTCAGCTTTAGCTTACACTAGCCATAAAAATACCTTCTCTTTTCTTGCTGGACATGAATAAAAATTCTTAAGTTGAACTATGTGATTTTAGGAATATCTAAGTTATTCTTCACAAATAGCTTCCCAAAAAGAACTAATCTGATTATCATTGTACCAGAAGCCAGTAGAAAGTTTTATGTAGTAAAGCTTCAAACATGAAATTAAATGCTCATCTTAGTCAAATAGAACTCCTTTTTATTCACAGAGAACTATATAATACAGCTTTGTTTTTAACTGTCATACTACTCACAAGCCAGTTTTGTAGTGCATTGTACAGTGACATCCCAGATGTGCTCGCTGTGTTTGAGTTCTGTGTTTATTGCACAGGGATCATAAAACAACCTTATCTTAGCTCAGACACAAGGCTAAACCTGCCAATTGTATATGAAGCCCTTCAGTAATGTCATCATGACATCGTTTGGTGTTCTCTGTGGTGTTTGGTGAATAGGTGCCTAGGACAGGTAACAGTCATTCTTCAGATTAGACAATGTAATATACAGTTAAAATGTGTAATCATATGATTCTTATGTCATCATCGTGTGTGAGAGACACGTACATGCTTTACTAATAAATATTCAGTGTTTTGTGTTCTAAGAGTAGAAAATACTGCAGTAATGCAAAGTATTACTGATTTGGGGGAATATTCTTCTTTCTTTTAAGCATATATATGCTGGTTTGTATCTGATTTTGAAAGGGAGGAAAATACAAAAACTTCTTTTGGGCTGCTACTCCTCAGCAGTGTCAAGAGAATCGGCTGACAAAAGAAATATAGAAATATGTTAAACCCATGAGGTTGGTAAACATGTCATGCTTTAGAAAAACACAGCCTATTTATAATTTCAGTATGTGTGCTGAGTCCATTAATTCAAATAGTTAATGGTGCACTCTGACCATTTCATGGTATGTATAGTGCTATGCTTATGAATTTTTATTAATTTTTGTCATTAAAAATATTAACTTAATTACAGTTCTATTCACTTGAATCGCATCAGTGAAGCAGACTTAGAAGTAATTTCCAAAGCAGTCTAACATTACTGTTTCTATTTATTATCTGAAGTGGAGCTCATTTTTGTTGAGTGCTGGTCAAAGGCTAAGGTTCTGGGTCATGGATTTTTAGCAACAACTATTCTACTACTCTGTTCCTGTTGTGAGTTTAGTGTGTTCTATAAGAATTCCTTTCCTCTGTTTTTAAATAAATCTTAAAATATGTTTTTACAGGCTCCTGGAAGAAACCAACCTTTGTCCAGTTCTTTTCCAAGTCATTTTGGTAAGAATAATTTTTGATATGTATATTCTAATAGATAGGTATTACATGTTTCAAATCATGTAAAACTAATAAGTTTCATTAGGCATGTTGGTAAAATAATAAGATGTTGATAAAATCAAATGGAATGATCTATCTAGTGTAAGCAGCCATTTATGCAGTTCTCACCAACTATTCAACCTGTATAAGAAATTACTTTAAGATACTTTTTTCTTTTTTGAAACAAAAAAAAACCCTGAAAAATAGTGAATGAGCTTGGTCCTTAATTAGAACTATATATTTGCCCAATCCATGCAAGAAATGCTGAGGAACTTGTATTTGATACTATTCAATAGAATGCAAGTTTGTTACTGTTGGCATGCTAATCTCAATTCCCACTGTTTGCTTTTAGAATTTCCTTCAATGTACAGTATCAAGTATGTGATTTTGGATAGTCACATGTGAAATTTCCATCCCTAAATAGGATCAGCCACTTAAAAAGTTCATGAAAACTGTTAATGGTTTTGTTTCTCTGACATGTTGCAAAACAAATACATTAACAAAGAAGAGCAATCTTTAAGCTGGATTGGAAGCTGGGTGCTGTGCTGTCCATTATCTTTGTCATTGCTAAATTCCACAGTCTCTTGTTTATTTTTTAAATCTTTATGTTCATGAAGTTGCATCAGGTAAGTTTCCTGTCATGTAAGTGTGTTTCTAATGAATACTAAATACCTGTTATAAGGAAATACACATAATTTATGCAGTGCAGGCACGTCACACTCTTGCTTTTGTATCATTTGTGGAATTCAGTCTTTCTCAGGGTAGATGTTCTTCATAAATGTGATTCAGAATCAACTTTAATATTCCTTTCTTGTATTATTTTAATCTTCACTCTTCCTTTGCAGTGATTTATTTCACTGCCTATCATTTTGAATCTCTAATACTGCACACCCAGATAAGCCCTTTTTTATTAAAGTCACCTATTTAGTGATGAAGGATTTTCCCAGTAGCATACAGAACACAGGCTTTATGATATTTTGTGTACATAGAAGAACAAATCTCTTCTTGCTGTAAGTATTAAGAATGAAAAACCCCCAATATTTTACAGTAGTTCATAAATAGTTTTGACCTAGAATGAGTACTACTTGAAAGTAATAATAAAAAGAAGAACAGAGTAAAATATGGAAGTCAAATATTTCACATTGATTTCCTTAAATATGGAATTAATGGTGCTGGAATCTTGAAATTTAACTGCCAATATATATCTGTATGTCAGTCTATGGCTATGAGGATTTTAATATGGTTATGATCTCTAGAAATATTCCCAGTTAAACTATAAACACTTTTTCAATTATCTGGAATCATGGAATTTAAAACACATGTATGTCATACCATGTAAATAAAATGAATTGGAGTCAGTCATAAATGCTCTCTCCTGGCCACACATGCTGTTTGACCTCATGAGTTCTAGAAATAGTTTGGATTTGGGTTTTTTGGGGGAGTGAAAAACAGTTCAGCTCCAAATTGTCTGCAATTCTGCAAAGGTTTCACATGTGGCTGTCTTTGAGTTTATGGCTAGAGTTGTGAGGGGGAAATCCTGTAGCTTTTAGGGAGAAAAACAGTTTGCCCCTTCAGCATGTTTGTTCTGAGAGGACACCTGTAATTGCTTTGATTGCCATGCCCAGCCTTTGAGCTTTAACGGGACTCTGGCTGTCAGCTGCAGTCTTGTTCAGCTCAAGGGAGGTGACATAGGACACCCTAAGCAGTCAGGAGGTTGGCAACCTGGTCCCCTGTTTTCCCTGTGGAGAAGTGGATTCAGCAAAGGAATGTGTAAGGCCATCAGGAAAGCTCAGGAGCCAGGACTAAACTGAGTGGGAGGATTAATTGTTAGACTGTTTTCCTCATGAACAGAACAGATTAGCAAATGCCTTCATTACAGGTCTCTGAAATAATTTTCAGAGTCCTAAGGATGAAAGGAGTTGCCTATAATTTACTTCCCATTATTCCCCATAAACTAGTCTTTGTCTGGGTTTCAAGAAACATTGAGCTCTGTGCTGTTGTACCTAGAATTTGACCAGACCCTGAACAATTGAATTGCAATTATGCTTTAGAGCCAATACACTATTTTATACTGCTAATACATTAATGTAGAGCTATTGCTATCCAGTCCAAGGAATATGACTAGTACTGCATAATTTTCATGCCGAGACTGAATATCCAATGTGTGTTTTCTAAGTATCATTAAATATAGTTCATATTAGTTCCTGTGATGTGACTGACAGAATATTGACTCTGTTGGGCTCTGATTTTGTAAACGTTACAGTTGCCAAAGAAAAAGAACTAAATCAGTGAAAAAATCTGTTCCTGTCTACCTAAAGAGTTGTTCCAAGAGAATTTTTACTATTTATGTTCACCTGAGCTACGTTTTAGTTACTGATCTAATTAGTAGAGTTCCAGTTCCCCTGGAAACCCTCAGCACTCATTTATCTCTCAACACTTAGTTAGATTTAGGGAATGCACATGAATGGTGTACCTGGTGAGTATGTGAAGGACCTGAATACGGTCCTTGGTTCCAGAACTTCAGAGGAGAATTTCACGTTCCACCTGAATGCAAATGAATTGCATCAGTACCACGATCCCTGATCTTAGTGCTGCCAGTTATGTAGAATACCAGTAGTTCTACAGAGCAATAGGAAGGGATGACTGTAATGTGAGCAGGCACTGATCTTGCTGTGATGTCTGATGTGGTCACTGAAAATGCAGTGGTGTGTATTTGTGGAAAAAGGGAGACGTGTTGCCAATGCACGAGTATTTTCGGGACAGCGAGTAGTTGAAAAGCAGAAGAAAAGGTGGCATCATAATGTGCAAAAATTAAGAGGTGCAAACTTCCCTTGCAAACATGATTGAAAGCAACAAACCAAATTCCGTGATTATGTAAATGATGTCAAAAATTGGGTTGATATAAGATATAAATATGAAATGTTGCTGTTGATAAAGAAGGGATTGTAGCAGGAAAAGGTACCATATTTTATTTTCTTCCTGCCTTTTCCTGCTACTTCCATAGTACTCTAATATATTTTACTATGTCAAACCTGTCATCTGTCTGCAGTATCCGTTTATGATATGCAAAATACTGTTTTTGCTTATTATGTTATAATTTTGGAATTAGGTTGATAAAGGATTTGGAAGTATTTTATTGCAATATTTGTAAATTGTGGCTATTTTTATTTTGGATTGCTACCAAAAGTTTTACATGGCCCTGTAGCAAGCACTGAAGTTGGCACAAATGTTATTTTCTGTGCTGTGTTATTTTCTAGAAGGGTAACATCATAAATATTATCTGGCCTTCCTTTAGAGTTATCTGAATGTAAGCTGTTGCATTGAAAAGAAATTATGTGAAGTTGGTGAAATTCTATTTTTCTGCTGATGAGTTTTAAAACTAAAGCTAATGATGCTTGTGATTAGGAGCTCAGTGCTACACTGTTTTTAAAGTTCACTACTCAATTGTGTGCTTATCCTATTAAAATCTCTGGTGTAGCTTTTAACCACACCAGCATGTCACAGACTTCAGTTTTTGCTGTCAATTTTTTTTGCCATGTTCTGTATTTTAGTGGCCAGTTAAAACTCAAAGGCATATTATTTAAAAAGAAATTGCTTATAGTAAGATTAAAAGTTATTGCATTTATAAATTATATCTTATTATTGAGTACCATCAACCAATGGTAGATAGTGCCTAAGTGTCTAAACTGTAAAGATATAAATATAATTATTATTTTATTTACGCTGCTATTCTGTCCTTAGCACAATCAAGTCCATATATTTCCTTTACATTTTTAATAATTAAAATTAATTTTAAAATTACGAATTTTAATTTATTTTCCTTGAAATACAGTGGAAAGCTGTTACTGCAAAAATACAGAATAAATTTATTCTTGTAGTCCTGTTCATATGTTTTCGTTTCTTTTTCCCAGTTGTTTGTATATGCTCTCCCTGTGTATTTTGGGACAGCTATATTGGACATCTAAAATTAGAAGATTGTGTTCTGTTCAAGTTGCTGATAGGCTGCAGTAAACCTATGCTCAAATGCTCAAGAAATGCTTCAAAACCCTTGTCATGGTGGCAGTCCCTGATCCTTTTTTGGAGGGTGTGCTTTGCTCACTGGGCTGTAATTGCAGGTGAAAATAATATTCCGTTGCTCAACATTCCCTTGAGCACTAAGAGAGTGTGATCTAGGCAAAATTATAAGAAAAATTGTCACAGTTACATAAAAATTAGTTAAACATAGTCTTCAAAAGAAGAAACAAATCACTCCAGTTTTATTTGGGTAGCACCTGCTTTTCAAGAAAGCTAATAATTTTGTGGACAAACTCTTCAATCAAATAAAATAAAAAAAGTATGTGAGAAATTGTATGGCATCAAGTGGAAGAAGTGGTTGGGTTTTATA
Organism: Grallaria varia; assembly: GCA_013396735.1. Classification (NCBI taxonomy): domain Eukaryota; kingdom Metazoa; phylum Chordata; class Aves; order Passeriformes; family Formicariidae; genus Grallaria; species Grallaria varia. Next base: position 466,223 of record VWZG01004790.1, on the reverse strand, counting down.
TTTCATTTTGTATTTTAATAGGGAAAAAAAAGACTACATGAAATGGTTATGGTTGGAGATGCCACTCCTGGTGATCCAGTTAAAGCAAGGAACCCGCCCAGTTAAAATGATTTTAAAACAATGCTTGTTTTCTGACCAGTCTTACCTGTGAAAATAAATAAAAATGGAGAAAAAGAATACTGGAGAGGAAAAAGAAGAACCTTGACCTTCCTCTTTTGCTTGATTTCTGTTTTCTCATGAGGGATTACAGTCAAGTGTCGTTTGAGAGAAGAGGTAGAGGTGGCCTGGCAGCCACGTGGATGACAAGGACAGAGGCTCATGTGTCAGGGGTTATTGCACCATTTGAGGTGTTAGTTTGCTGTGGCCATACTCAGTCCTTAACTTAGAGTCAAGCCCTCTGTTGAAAAATCAGCACAACTGAGATTGCTTAGTCTACATAGGTTTTAAAGAACATGAAATAATTTTTATTTTAATAGCTTTGCATGTGGTATTGCTGTTCCTCTATATATTCAGTGCTGTTACAAAAAACCTTAAATGCAATGGCTCATTTTGGTGTATTTCACCATTTTTTACTTCTTTTAGGGAAAAATATGCATATATAATATATCTGAAATTATATTGTAAGAGGAATATTTGTGGCTTCTACAGGACAGGACGTTAGTTATAGTTAGGTACCTTAAATGTATCCATAATGAATATCTCCATGTTTTTTAATTTCTGTAAAACATGCAAATTTCTTAAAATTTTGTATTTTATAGATTGTATGCTGTGACAGTGTGTGTAAAACTGCTGTGACAGATTAGGAATATCATCTATGAGGATTTCTGAAAGTGGAAATGCCAAAATCCTATTTAAATTGGTGATTTATAAAGCAAAATAATTGTTTGTTTTGAATGAGCTTTACTATCCAAAGGTGGGTTGAGGAGAAACTAGTGAAAAAGTGTTGGACCAGCCTAGAATTTGTTTGAAATGATAAAAAATTATTATCTCCTGTTTAAAGAAGATAAATGTAAGTGTAAAATTTGTTATGAGTAGAAGAACACTTGAACAATGAGAATGGTTTAAATCTTTTCCATACTGACAAATTTCTTACCAATGCACTGAAGTCTTGTGTCAACATTCAGTAAGGTATTACATTTATTCTCCTTTTAATGCTAAATCAAATTAATAGGAGTGTTTCTAAAGACAAAAGAAGACACTGCAAAAATCAGTAGGGTACAGTATCGTAAATTCCAATTTTCAAGGAATAAAATACAGCTCCTCTGGTAGAAATGTTGTTTCTCTTCATTACTCTGTTAACTTGCTTAAACACTTTTAGTTTAAGGATGGGATTCCTGAGACTAATTATCTCTTTTAAATTGCTTACATGAAAATAATGTATACCTAAAAGAGATAAGCTTGCACATCAGGATGTGCAGTCCTGGAAATAAACATGTCTAAGTGGAACTCTTTAGAGAATTGTTTTAGCAGGAAGCAGAATGTTACTAAAAGAAAGTTTTATTTTCAGAAACAGATTTTTTTGTTTTGCTTTAGTAATCTTTCAGTCAAGAGTTTCTGAGGAAAGGTTTATATATATAGATTTTTGATTAGTGCTGAATGAGGTTGCTGATCTGTTATGGTCAACTGTTCTCTGCAATTATTAACACTGTACCCAGAATGATTTCTTAACAGTTTTGTTTTATTGATGTGTAAGTATCATGTTTTTAACAGATGACAACAAAACTATTAGAAACCAAGATGCCTGGTACAAAAGCAATTTCTGATTGTGATTAATAATGGGAACCCATGGTATTTGATTTGTTTCCCAGATTATTGTTAGGTGATGTGCGGTGGATTTGTGTGCGGATAAAGCCATCACAGTACCAGAGATTAGCTGATGTTGAAAGGCACTAATAAGGATCATAGTGTTCTACTGCCTGCTTCTTGCAGGACTACCTAAAACTACAACATATGACTAAGAGTGTCATCCAGATGCTCTGGAACTCTGACAGGCTGCCATGACCACTTCTCTGGGGAGCCCCTTCCAGTGCTCAGCCACTCTCTCAGCGAAGAACCTTTTCTTAATCTTCAATCTGAACTCCCCCCGGTGCAGTTTCAGTCCATGCCCTGGTGTCTTATTGATGGTCACCAGAGAGAGGAGACCAGCATCTCCCCTCTGCTGCCTCACTGGAGGAAGTTTCAGGCTGTGGTGAGCTCTCCCCTGAGCCTTCTCTCCTCCAAGGTGAACAAACCAAGGCAGCTCAGCTGCTCTTTGTAGGTCTTGCCCTTGAGATCTTTCACCGTCTGGGTCACCCTTCTTTGGACACACTCTAATAGTTTGATGTCCTCCTTATGTTGAGGTGCCTGAAATTGCACACAGTGCTCGAAGCAAGGCCACCCCAGAGCAGGGCAATCCCCTCCCACGCCCGGCTGGTGATGCTTTGCCTGATGCCCCCCAGGACAGGGTTGGCTCTCCTGGCTGCCAGGGCACTGCTGGCTGATACTCAACTGGCCATCAACCAGGACCCCCAGGGCCCTTTCCACTTTGTTCCCCAGCGAAAAGGTCAATGACAGTTTCCTTTGCACAGGCATTTTCCTCTAAACAATGGGAGAAAGCTTCGAAGTTCTCAGTATCTTTGTAATATGTGCAACGTGTTTGCTATTCACAGACCTTACGGCTTGTCTGCAGCAAGTGCTGAAGTTGTCTCCACCTGCCCTCTGAGCTAGTACCTTCACTAACATTTGTCATCTGGGCCCACCAGCAGAGGGCTTAGTGAGTGCAGATTAATAAATCCTTGGCCAGTTACCTGCTGCAGCCATCCTGCCATAGGTGCTCTAACAAGCTCAAAGCGAAGGATATGTTTGTTCTTAATGTATGGATGTCCTCCCATACTTGCAGAAGACCAGTGCAGTGTGAAGAAATCTCGTGGAAAAGCCTAGAACAGGAGTGTCAGAAATGATGGGAACATCACAGGAACGTAGGGATGATAAATTCCTTAGGATTTAGAAGGTATTCAGATTTTGTTATGAGAAAGACTGTATAAATTTTAAATATATGCGGGCTGCCTATTTTGACTGTATGTCTGTGTAGATCTATCCCCAGTAGGATTGCTGGTGGAAAAAAAAATGCGTGTGAGGAAGTAGAGCCATCCTTTAAATAATTTTAATATTATAAATTAATATTCTGCATAATAAAATGGGTTTTAAAAAAGAAAAAATATTACTAAAGCATATCCTTCTATCATTCTCTTATCTGAAAAATTATTTTGAACCAGTGCTCTTGTTAAGGGTGAGAATAAAATTATTTACGAAATCACCTGAATCTCCACTTCTGAGAGAAAAATGGAGTCCACAGCACTTGTGACATTATTATATTCTTTTATAGGAAGGAAATTCAGCTATTTGCATCTTAAAGCAATTGCTTCCTATTGCTAGACACTAATATTTTAGTGTGTATGCTACATAACTGTTTTTTAAAATTTTATGTTCAGTGCTAAGGGACATAAGAAAACTCATGTATAAACAATATTTTTATGTGTTTCTTGGTAGTTGTTTGGGGTTTTTTTTATCCTGTCCTAGAAATTGAAAATTGTACAGATAATAAACAGGAGTCTAAAAGATTGTCATAAAATTTTAAAGCCAGGTATAACACGCTGGATAAGAAAATCACAAGTAGTGGAGTGCATAGCTGTGTGCTTTGCAGAAATAGTGGCCATAATTACTGTGGACACCAGAACACATTCCTAAGATTTTGCGTTGTTGTGACCGTTCTTCATCTGTTTGATCTCCTTCTCTGTGTTATATTTTACCAGTCTATATTACCAGCATACTGGTTTTGTGAAGGTGGAGGTTTTTTATAAACATTTCTAAACTAGACCAGAGTGGATGGTTGTTCTGTGTATTATGGTATAATGTCTTACAAGTTGTCTTTGGAGAGAAAACGTTTTCACAATTTCAAAGAAAAAGTTGTTGTGAAGTAACAAGTGTTGTTGTGCCTTGCATGGCAGATCCCTGTCTTTACCATGTCATTGCTCTGACTGTCCCAAGAGCATTTCACGGTGTTGCTTCAAAGTGACACAGAGCCCAACTGAGGCCTCTGGTCTGTTTGCATCTTCTGCTGCCTGGGACAAGCAGAGTGTTACAGGGATGCACAGTGATGATGCAGTTTAAACCCTGTTCAAAACAATTAATGCAGGAACTGTAACCCTATCTAGTGTTGTGGTAAGAAATACAGAACTTTCAGGGATTGACTTGAGATCCAAAACCACAGATGGTTTAAAAGTGTCCACACCTGCAAAGGGTAGAACCTCTGCTTGTTACTGTGTGCTGGCCCTGGGCTGTTGCTCCAAATCCATTAGGTTTGTCCTGTATTTAGAGGATTGCCTGTTGTCCTTTGGATCTTGGTGGATGCTGATAGTTGGCACTTCCCTTAAAACCCTCCAATTACATATGCTTATTCTGAACAACTTCTAAAAGCTACCTTTTTGTTTGTACGTTTGGTTGGGTTTTTTTTGGAAAGCTAAGCTTGTTCAGGATACACGGTTTGTTCAAATACTGTATTCTGAGAAGAATTTAAATGTATTGTCAAAGACTAGTAGTGCTTACCCTGAACATGTGACATCTAGGAGCAAGGCCACAGAATGTACTCCCTGATGATCAGGGGTCCTGGAGCACATGGCAGACACAGAAAGGCTGAGAGAACAAGTTTCATGTGACCTTTGGAAAGAAGTCTTGGGGGGATCTTATTCTGGCCTGTAGCTACCTTGGGGGAAGGTACAGAGAAGATGAAGCCTGACTTGTCGTAGCAGTCCACAATGGGAAGGAAAGAGTATGAATGAAAGTTCGAAGATGGGCAAGAAAGAAACTTTTTGCTGTGAGGAGAGTGGTCAAGCACTGGAATGTCTCCGAGCTTGGAGACAACACTCATCTGGATGCAGCCCAGAGTCAGCCTGTGGCAGGACCGCTTTGAGCAGGGGGCTAGACTAGAGAGCTCCAAAGGTGCCTTCAACCTCATGTCATTCTGTGATTTGATTGTCCCAATCCAGTCCTTCTTCCTAAAAAACAGCTGAGAAAAGAATTGCCCCCCATGTTATTTCCTAGCATGGCAGCCACCATGCACTGAGCCTTACCTGTAGTTAGAGGCATGAATTCCTCTGGACTGGGATCCAAGCCAGTAGTGTTTCAGGAGAATTTGTGTTTCTGACTTCATCTCTTTCCCGTTTCCTAACATTTTATATGCTTTGACCTTTAGTAAGCAAGGTGGAAGCACTGAAGTGGCAATGCTTATTCAGCTGGCTTGGCTCCACTCCCGTTTCTTCCTTATCTGAGCCATCTACATTTTACACTGTGTTTTCTGAACCAAATCCAAGCCAGACGGTAGGGCAGGCTTGAGTGGGTGGATGTATAAAGGCACTGCCAACTTGTTTTGTGTCTCAGTACATTTAAACCTTTATGCAAGGTATGTTAAATATGAGTGTTGTTGTTTTTAACCCTGTTCCGAACAGGTTGGGTTTTCTTTAATTTTGCGATTGGTTAATTTGGATGTTGTTGTGGAGAATTTTCCCTAATGATTATATTTTTACTGAAAAACAGTGCAGCTCTGGCCTTTAAGGGAACATGCTAACTTCAGCATTGCATATGACAAAGTTGACGCTATTGGACTCTATTTCTTGGAAAACTGGAAGAGTTTCCTCTAAAATGAAATGGAAAACAAACGTACTTAAATGTTAACTAAGTCCTTTCTTTTTAACTCTGTGGCCTTTGAAACCATTGAGATTGGTAGAATATTTGAAATACTTGCTGCAAAGACTTTTATAGTGCTTAGGTGAAGAATCCTATGTAAAAACAAACAAAAAACCAAATGCAACAAAACAAACAAAAAACTGAAAAATAAAATCAAACCCACGCTTTTAAAAATAGGAATACATGAATTTTTGCCCTTATAGGGTAATCATATTTCTTTTAATTGTCATTTTTAGATTGATAGATTACTTCTATTAAAATTCTGTAGTACTTCATTTTATAGTGTGTTATTCTGTCTAGCCTGTTCCTTCAGGAAAGATTCTGTTATTGTCCCCCCAGTTTAGTCTGAATGAAGAGTTTATGACCTTGTTATCATGGTCACTGAACATTGTATCAGGAATTTCATTTTAGTTGTCAGATCAGCCTGTCAGTCTAGGCAACTCATAGCAGAAGGGTATTATTGAGTTTATGTTCCTTAATGATGGATGTCACCAGGAGCAGGAGTGAGGGAGCACCTCGAGACAGCCCCAAGGCTTGGGCAGGCACGCGATCAGTGCTCGTGTTCTCTGTTGTACTGCACATGCAAAGTTCAGAATGCAGAGTTTCTGAATTGAGGTTTTCCCTCTCTTCAACAGTTTTTTAGGGTTTTTTTTTATTGTAGTCATAAAACTGCTTAGCATTCACATATTCTTTCATTGCGCTTTGTTTGAGCGCCTTTGATAGAAGTTTTGTGGATAACCTTCAGGATCCTGTGATTATTCATGTAATTAAAATCCTCTCAAGTTTTTTTGACACCTAATACCACTCACTTTCAGTTTAATTTGCACTCGTTTTCAAAGCAGCTCTGAAACCTGTATGTGCTCTGAAGTATTTGTGCAGTGTGTCAGCAGTCCCAGCTGTACGTACGCAGTGATGCAAGATGTGTTGCCATTGTCACTCAGCAGTGAGATACCATGGTTAGACAAAAACACAGGCTAATAAAAACATGTTTAATCCTTTGTCCTGTTCAGGACAATGTTATATATTTTAAGAGGAAGTATTGCAGTGGTAGGCAGAAAGCCACTGTGCATATTGCTCCATGTGTGGATTTTGGGTTCCTCGTCTCAAAAAGTTCACAGTAGAACTGCAAATAGTGACAAAGAAAAGAGACACGGATGATTAAAGACCTGGAATGTCCCCTGCGAGAGTGATCACTCTTCTGAATGCTTTAATCTGGAAGGTGGTGATGGAGGGGGAGCTATCATCTTTACATATACATAGTATACAATCAGGTGAATAGGGAACGCCATTGCTGTTCACTGTTTCTACTGAACACGAGATCTATGTTGTAAGAACTATAAAATGCATGTAGTTGGGATCTTAAAAACTGACAGAAGGTGATGCTGTTTCCTGTAGGGTTATGTTCAGCTCTCTTCTGTACTTGAATTAAAAAATAGACTGGACAAATTAATGGAAGGAAAGTCCATTGAGAGCTGTTGTGTTCAAAAAGATCTGCTTCTGGCTCAAAGTCCTTGGGCTGTGACTTCCTGGGGGCTGAGGAAAGTGTTTTGTATGCCTGTCTTGTACTTGTAGGGCTTCTTTAGTTGCCGAGTGTTTTAGATAGTTGTTTGGGTGGGTGGACTTTGTTAGAGCTGAGTCAGATTCTGCTTTATATACTGAAAATGAACGCATGGCAACCTTTCTATATTGCAAGATTTTAGAAATTTGTCTTACCTCTCCCGTTTTTGTATGAGAAACCAGTTTAATTTTGTTATGATTTAAACAGGTTGACATATTTTATGAAGCAGATTCTTTCTTAGACAAACTGGCAAGGTAAAAACACACAGCTCTGAGTTATGAGGTTAATTTCTAGTCTGTGCTGTTTAGTTGGTTGGCTGTAAAGAGGTTGGTATTAAAAAAAATTAATAGTAATTTGGGGAATTCAGAAAGAAATTTAGGCATAAATTTCTTTAAGAATTAGTATTTACTCAGACTCTGTTGATGGGCAACTTTCATAGTTCTCAATGCTTAATGTAGCCCATTTCTGCAGTATTTGTATTACATCAAAGCTCTTTTAACACTGTCATTATAATTAGCGATTTTCCCACGTATTAGAGAAAAAATATTTGTGAGGTGATTGGGAAAGGGTAAAGGGATAATTGCACACCTTTTTATTAGAGATTTAACTGGCATCACCATCTTCAGAAACCACGTTACTTCTGTCACACACCTTTCCTCCAAAAGTTCCATAGAATTCACTGCCTTTCTCCTACATTTTAATTTAAATACTGCAACATAAGTAGTTAATCTGGATTAGTAACTGCTTCTCTGTGAATAGCTTGCCATAGTGTGCGTGAATTTTACGAAAATTTTAAATGGGTCATACAGAAAGGAACCACCGTCAATGTTTACCCAAGGTGATTAATGTCTATATTTGCAGACTTATTTATTTCCACTGTAAAAGCAGTATTATATCAGAGCTCATTTCTTCTAAAATTTGTGTTTGTCAGGCTGCCTAAGAGCAAATTGCCAATGTACTGTTCCTGCTAATGTAAATGTCAAGACAAAGAGAAAGCTTTTAGGGGAAAACATATACTGAAGTAAATCTGGGAGGCATGCCTTTCAGAGTAAGATTTATTGATCTAGTGACCAGAATTTCACTGTGACAGTATCACTGTTGCGTCAAACAGCTGGGATATATCTCTTTATCTCATCTAAATAAATATTGGTGTAGGAATGCATCACTTGCTGACTGTACCTTTATTGACCAGCTGCATTCTGATGACTAAGGTACTGAGCTATTGTGTGCTTCACAATAGAGTTTGTAAAAGAATATTGAAGGTCTGTGAATGGTTTCTGTCTGGCAGAGGGTTCCACATTATACCTCTGAACTCAGATCATTTATCCAGAAATTTCTCTGGTTTGGCTTCAGTCATGTATTCTTTACACATTCCTTATGTTAATGTCTTCCTGAAGAGTTCATATTGCAGGGTGATAATTGGGTTTTAGAGTGTCAGTCTTCCATAAAGCAAAACCATTGAAATCTTAATATTCTACTTTTGACTTTGTTTTTAACTGTAGTCATTTATTCATTGTCTTATATGCTTAGTTTCTTAATATATGGTTTCATAAAAGGTTTTTAATGGCAAGCTTAAAAATCATTGCTTTGCTAAGGAAGATTCATAGTCATATATATGCAAATAGATTAATCCTACCATGATCCAGCCTTAGTTTACCCACTGTAACCTTCTAATTACATTTATAACAGTAGCATCATCTCAAAGATTCAGCTGAAATTTTGCAAATTTTTTTTTCCCCCCTTTCCTCTTAGGTTTGTCTTTTGAGACCCCTCTTTGTATTTCAAGGTTAAGTTTCTGCCTCCTTGCTTGTTTTGACAGAGTAGTTTCTTACTGATCCTTACTATGGGTACCGGAAGCAAAATTGTGCCCTAGAACACTTTTTCTTTCTTTTTCGTGTACTGGGTTCCTTTCAAACTCCTGCATACCAAATAAGATAATAATCTATTTAAACATCAGGATACTAAATACAGTGAGTGACAGTTTTCACTCTGCAGTTCAACTGATGTCCATTAACTGATCCCTGTGGCAGATACTTAAGCACAGTGTGGTGCATGACACTGTTTTTAATTTTCTCTTGCTGTGTTGTGTGATTCGATAGGGGGTTTAGCAATGATTTAGATCTTTGCAAAGAAAGACCAGATTTCTTTCAGTTACATATTTGAGTAAAGTATCTTTTCTCCTTGGTACGTACTTTATTCGCTTGACTAAAGCAGAAAGGATGCATACAAGGGTTGATAGCTCCTTTCACTACTATAGAGAGCCAAGAATTATTCTACATTCCAATTCATTTGTTACTGTATATTCTGAAGTTGCACATTTGTTTGCCCTGTGTCAAGTTGTGGAGCAGGATTTAAATTCCCTGCACGTAGCTATCTGTAGGGCTCACATCTGGATGGCACTGCAGGAGCATATTGCTGAAAGGAGACAGGATAGCAGTTTTGATGGTAACAATGGAGTCGGAGAAAATACTGGATGCCTGAATAAGATTCCATTAAAAAGGGGGGAGTGAGAGGGATGTCTAATGCAGTCCATTTAATGCAGAACTCTCCAGAGAGTGAAGTGGGGATTATGCCTGCTCCCCTACTTATTAAAGACTGGTATAGAAGATGCTTGTTGGGCGAATGGCATCTCCATAACAGACACTCTAATACTCATGAATATGTTTCTAATTATATCTTAATGATCTCAGCCACAAATAGGAAAACAAAAATCTTTGTCTCCCTGAGTGGTTACCTTAGTGGCTGCAGGATTGGCAAGATTTAGATTTTCCATCTCCTCTCGCTAATCCCAGGGGACTTCATTGTGAGAAATGAGACTTGTTTATGATGGTGAATTAGATTGCTGTAAAAGGTTATTTCAACAGACAGTTGGGAAATCATAATAGAATAATTTAGTAAAAATGGGAGCTAAAGTATGCTTAATGAAACATGATTAGATTTAATTTTCTTGCTATTTCAATCATTAAAGGTACATTATCCTTTCTCAGACCTCATTTGGGCTCTTTGCCATGGACCACTCTTAGTAACAGACTGAAACTTGCATGTTCCATTAGGATATGGGAAAGGCTAATGATAGCCTACTCTCCTCTCCCTGGCTTTTGTAAAATTTCTCTTACCAGCTTTTCAGATATATTTTAGCGGTTTTCCTCTTTGATCCTTTTATTCCCTCTCACATCTATTGTACGCATTTTTCAGTATGAGTAACTGTTCAGGGAGGATAGGTTGAATGAAATGAAGTGAGATACTAATATAGTTACCTAATAATTGGGAAATAGATTATTATGAGCAATTAAAAGCTGTTAATTGAGTTATTACTGGGATCCTGTGTTCTAACAAAGTTAATACTTTGATCACTTCGTATAAAATGCAGCATAGAAATGTCTTAGTCCAGTGGTACAATTGTTCAGGGGGATTTGTTTGTTTGTTTCTTTGTGTTTTTTTTTTTTTTTAGTTAAGTTTTGGGTTATTTTTCATTGTTTTTCTTTATTCTTTTACAGTTCAATGACACATTGTGTGTTAGCACATATGGGCTCAAATTTCTGTCTGGCCTCTAGTATCAATAAATTTAGGTCTTGATGATATTGTGTGCCTCTCTCTCGGCATCAAAATTCTACTTTGATCTAAAAATATCCGGCTCCTTTTCAGGCTATGAGTTCGTATGAGAATAAAACTGCTTTTTGTCAGTAGATAACTTGGACAGGGCAGCAGAACCTTGCTGAGAGCAACTGGTCATGCCTCAGTGGTTTTCAGGACTCCAATGTGTTGTTTTGGGGAGGAGATACAGGGGTTATTTCAGTGTATCATGATGTTACTCCCTTTTGGCTGTAGGTTTCACTGAGAAAGGCTTCTTTGGTTTGGGGTGGATTTTCTGCCCCAAGTTGCACGGGAGGCGGAGGAGAAAGGCAGACCTCAGGGTAGCACGTTTATCAGAATGCTTTAGGGGAAAGGCCCAAGGGCAGATCCCAAGTTCAGAATCACCAAGAAAGAATGGCTTACAACAGGTTTCTGAAGCTCAAAATAAGTATTTTTGGCTACTAAGCAAGATGTTTTACTAACATGTCTTAACATCTCCTCCTGAAGTTGCCTTGGTTTGTATATATTAAATTTTCCTTGTAACAGAGCCTTCTGGTGATCTGGACTTTCACCTAAACTGTGAAGTAACACAGCTGAAGTCCTCTACACTTCTTGTGAGACAGTGAACCACTGTGGGGTATGGGTGATGTGAGACCCAAGGGAGTGTTTCAAGTGTGCACTGGGAATGGGTGTTTGTTTTTTTTTTTGAGGTCTTAAACGTTTGAGGAAATGGGAAGTCTAGCTCTGTTTTCAAACAGCATGGAGTCTCGAGTCATTGATTTGTCAGTGTTGCTGGAATAGTTTCATTTGAATTTTGTAGGTCACAGTTAAAATAATTTACGAGAAAATGTGTGTGTGTATATATTTATATTTAATATATCCTGTCCTACTTTTGAAGCACTAGACATAAGCTCTCATATAATCATTTAGTATCTGTGTACTATTGAAATGAGCTGTATGAGGGGTAAAAAACTGTCACTTTTTAGGGGATTGAAGGCACTGTGTTACACTATGAAGGCAATGGAATATCCCATGTTTCCAGGCAATTAGTGCCTAATGGTGGTGAAAAGGTGAAGGATTTGAATTGATCCTGTGCTTGAAAAAAACCACATATTGATGACTGGATTGTGTCTCTGTCATTAAACGGAACTTATTTTTGTATAGCAATTTTCAAACCCGTGTTCTTGAAGTTAATTTCTTGAATCAACACATAAGCATCTATATAGAAATTACTTGGTAGAAGAGATGGGGCAAGACTATGACGAAAACTATAATAAATTATTTGGAGATTACCCTGAAAAGGTGTACTAAAAGAAAAATGCTGTTCAACATATTCTTAATAATAGTAACAACAAAATGCAGTAAAACTTTCTCTGTCTTTGTGAAAGAAGTAGGACTTCCTTAGGGGAAGCTCCAGTTTTGCTGATGTGAGCCATATTTGATTGCCTTTGATCCACCTATTAATCTCCTATGAAAATGGAATAAATTATGAGTGAGATCATATGTAGCAACGAGTTATATTTCCTTTCAAGTCATAGCATCTGATACTGTTTTTCAAATGCTTATGAGCAGCGAAATTGGTTTCCTTTCCTTGTATTCTTGTAGATCTCAGTTAAGCTTTTCAATTTTAAGCCATGCCTTTGCTTTTCTTCGAGATGCAGGAGTTGACTTCAGAACAGACGAGAGTAGAGTTTTTGGAAATGGTGCTTGGCTTGTGCTGGGCACAGAGTACCTCAGGGAGAATCAGTGGGGTTGCAGCTGACCCTGTGGTGCTGAGTGTTTCTGTACTGTGAATTTTTCAAACTCTCTGCTGCCTGGCACTATTGAGATTGCCACCCTAGGAGAAAGACTTAGGCGATTCCAAAATTCATTTTGCTCTATGCTTTTTCATATACTATGGGAAGCAATTTCTGTTTTCTGTTTATGCTTCTTAGTTTAATATTCTGAGTGATGAGAACTGTTCATGCTTTATGTCTGTGTCTTGTATTTAATAGCAGCTGCTATGTGATAACATGGATGTTGTCACTCAAGTGACTGAATCACAGAGTGGTTTGAGTTGAAAGGAACCTTTAAAGATCATCTAGTTCCAAATGCCCTGCCTTGGACTGGGACATCTTTCACTAGACCAGTTTGCTCAAAGCCTTGTCCAGCCTGGCCTGGAACACTTAGAGGGATGGGACAATCACAGCTGTCCTGGGAAACCTGTGCCAGTGTCTCACCACTCTCATTGCAAATAATTTCTTCCTTATATGCAATCTAAATCTACTCTCCTTTGGTTAAGTGTCATCTAAAATTCACAAGAGTAGTAATCTATTAGCACATACAAATTTATTTTAAAATTTATTTATTTATTATAAACCTTATTGTTAATAAATATAATGAACATTCTTATTATAAAAATCTTTATTATAAGCCTCATATAGCAAGTGTATTTTAATTAATAATAATTACTATAATCGCCATTCTTGTTAGCTGTCATTTCTTTACCCATTTTGTTTTCTTCTCATCAGTTCTGGTTCAGATGATGTTTTGTGGTCCAGCATCACTGGCAGGCTGTTGCTGGCTAAGAAAAGAGTTGTCTTCCAACATCGGTAAATTGCAGAGACAGGAAGATATAATCCCTGTGACTGATGTTGCATTCATGCTGTCAGTATTTTATAGAGTCAAAATAGAGCCAACATACATAAGTATGTTTCTGAAATACATACTTGAAATATGACTTACTAAAGTGAATTTTGTTTTCACTTTTCCTAGGGTCGCGTGTACAGACAGAGTAAGTATTAAATATAAAGCAGGAAGGAAAAAGAAAGCATAAAAATCATGATGAAATTAAAAAATCCTATTTCAGTCTTAGTGCAAAATAACCAAGACACCTCTTCTGCCTTTGGCTCTGCCACCACAGGCAGAACTCCTTCAAAAGCAAATTCTTTGAGTCTGGAAACTGCAGCAATGTTCTGGAAGAATTTAAGCAAGGAGAAGTTATGGTCATTTAACCTTGAAGTTCTGTCTTTTTAGTCTCTAGATTTATTTATTTGTTCTTTTTTTATTTTTCTTCTTGACTACATGCTGTTTCTTGTGGTAAACAGCCATAAAGCAAAATCACATTAACCTTGTGCAGAATGCGATTGCGGAATGGGGTTGGCATCTTGTTTGGTGGGCGCCAAGTTAGGCTGATGGGTGATTTGTATCTCTGTGGGAGATCTTTGAATAACAGTGAACTTCCTTTCTGTTATGTCTGCAACAGAAAGTGTGTTTCTGGTATTTACATAGAATAAGAAACTGTGCTTTTATTATCTTTGTTTGTTTGTTTGTTTTTGTTTTTAATTTGTTCCAGTAGAGAAGTTGTCTGGCTATAAATACAAACACCACCTTCCAGATGTGGCTCTTAGTACCAGACCTCTTTCTCTGAGAGCAATGAGATTTTTGATGGCTGCAGGAACATTATATTTTTTAGGCCTGGATTTCACAAATACTTATTTTTCTAAGCTGGCATTAAGAAAGGAAGCAAATGCTTCAAGTCTTATTTAGCTTAAATTTGTGTATCCGATCCACTCATACTCAGGAGAGTTTTAATCACTGGCACACACACAATTTATGGCTCCTCTGAATTCTAACCTTGCCTTCAAATTTGGAATCACTTCTGTTCAGACCATTGATTTCACCACAGCTGCTTTTATTCTTGAACTTCATATACACAGCTTGGCATAAGAAGAAAACACATTTGTCTTCAAGTTCCTGAATAAGTGCCAAGAAAACATTGTGATACGTGGAGTATGAAAGTGTTTGTGTAATGCACATACTGTTTATCAGGGAACATTAACTTGAGATAGATTTGAAAATAGAGATTATATACTACTAATTTATAGAAGAAACTTTACAGAGACAGTTTACCCATAAACCCCATTCCTACAATTCACAGAGATACTATAATATACAAACTATTTTTTGTTTCCTGGATTTGTAAGTATTTAATAATGTGATTATGGTAAAGACTTGCTAATGTTCATGGTCCTTAATTAACTGACTAAAAAACTCACATGTGAGTCTATCATCTATTATACTTTTTCTCAGTGTTCAGTCATCTGGAAGCAGAAGTGCTAAAATGGGGGAGGTTCTCAATTCTGTGTCAGAGGGAAGGGAGGAGGAATTCAAAGTTGTTGTAATTTGTGTTGAATCACACATGGGTTGTCTTGTCTTGACAATGGATATTAAGCACAGAAAAGTCATGCCAAATAAAGTCTCTCTATAATATTTCTTAAGAGTACACATGAATTTCACTTCTAAGCAAATAACCCAACAGATTGAGAGACAGTATTTGCTGAGTATTACACCTTTAAATAGTGCTGTGGTGATGACACAGGTGTCCAAGAATGAGATTAAAAAAAAGATATAAAGTGAGAATTTCATATTGCCTTTCAGACTAGTAATTGGCTACTTAATTAATCCCTAAAATAACTAATAATAGAAATTAAGAATATTATTTTGACGGTACCCAATATAATGAGACTATGCCATGACTCTAGTAACAGAAGATTCAGCTGATGTTTCCTTTTGATTTACCAGCTCTTCATTGTTTTCAAGATTAATGCAACTTTAATAAACTAGTTATCAACATTCTCTGTTGCATTTACAGATAAGTAGGTATGAATGTGTGGGAAAACCTCCAGTGCATTTCAAACTAAATAGTATTTTGAGGGAAGAAGGCAGAAAGGAAGGAGTGAAATAATAAATATTAAGCATGTAAATGTGTTTTTGCTGCCCCTTTTGACAGCCTGAATGTATCTGCCCCAAACCCAACTACACTGTGGCAGGGAAAAGCATTCTTTCCTCATTGAGGCAGACATTTAATCTCCCTGCACTTCTTTGTCAGCCCACAGCCTCTCATTCAACACCTTTTTTGCCAACACCATTGAATTTTAAGAAAATCTGTGAGTATGAAGAATAGAACATTCAATTTGACATTAAGAGGGACAATAGATATTTTTTCTATCCCTTTTACTTCCTCATAAAAGTCTAGTTCTTCCTCAGTGGTTGGTTTATTTCCAGTTATGGAAAATATCAGGAGAGGCACTTCAATCTCGATCTTACACAGCTCAGTCGGCAGCATAAACTGAGCCAGGATCAGTTTTTGGTTCCAAATGCTGCTTTAGCAATTATTTATACTGATGGGAGCAGGTTCTGGGGGACAAGAGGCAGAGACCCATTCCCTGACTGCTGATGATGGATTGAGGAACACAGAGTATGGGAGACTTCTTTTCCTTGCAGTGGCAAAGTGTCCTTTGCATCAAAGTAAAATCCATGTAGGAAAAAAAATATTACATTCCGAGCTCTTTAAGAACTAGCTTTTAATTAATGCTGAAAATGCAAGTCTGATGAGGGAATATTTTGGTACGGTAATTTTGGGCATAATGCTTGATTGGAGATCCTAAGTGCCTTTGCAATTCAAGTGCTTCACTGCTATTTGAGACTCTCCAAAGCATCTACAAATTTATGATTCTAAATATGATCTTGGTTGATATCAAGAAGTTTAATTCTCCAGACTGAGATATCCATGTAGCTTCTTTTTCATACTGGCTCTTCAGTTGTGTGTAAATTTTTCTTTTAAATGAATTTGAATGTTATCCTTGATGAATAGTTTTAATCCTCAGGAAGCTACTGGCTTGGATACTTTTTTGTAGGTAATGGGCAAATTGTTTTTATATGAAATTGCTTCTGAACATCCTCTCTATGAAGAAGTCACACTCTGCTTGTAAGAGGAGCCTTCTCAGGCTCCCTCTGTTGTCAGTAAAGAAAACTTTCCATGAGAGTGTATTCTTTCCCTAAGGTTTTTAGGTGCAAAAGGAGAAGTGTTGAGGTTTCATCACTGCCAGAAATTTAGGTGCAATTTTGTAGGAAGAAGAAATCTTATTATATTTAGAGATCTGCTGCTGAATTGCTTTGCAGTTTATCTGTAACAGTGAATGTAAGATTGCTCATTATTGTTTTTTTGTGTTGTGCTGCAAAAAACCTTATCCTGTCTTTATCCAAAAAGTAGATTAAAAAGTGGGCCATGAGTTTCACTGAATTGAATCATGAGTTTCCTGTTGTTGATTTGGTTTTGGTTTTCCCCCCAAGATGACTGTTTGATTCACTGGAGATCGTCTTATAGAAACTTCCATGCTAATAGTTATTTGGTCAGATAAATACAAAGCAAAAAGAAAGACAAAAAGGAAATCTTACTCAGGATTTGGGACTTGAAAATTTACGTGTTCATTTTAAAGATGTATTAATATCTTTGAATCTTTCTCTTTTCATAGTGTATAAACCTTCATATAGTTTCCTTTTTAATAACCTTGAAGATTGTCTTCCTCTAATTCTGGACAGATTTAAGTACTCTTTTCTTCCCGTAGTTTATAAATCTTGTGCTTGCTGATTTTTTAATCCTTAACTAGCTGCTTAAATGTTCCTGTTTGGCTTAGCATGGTTTTATTCAACTTCCACAAGTCTGAAACACAAAGTGGTCCTCTTGTAGGAGGAAAAGTATTAATAGGTGGTGGTAAAAGTACTACGCTTGTTTACCTGGCCATTCTTTAAAGTTGTGTTCTGGCAGAATTTGGAAATAAAATTACAAGAGAAAGGACATTGGCTTTAATTATACTTTCAGTTCTTAGCGTGTCTTGTGCAAAATAAGTACTTGTATGATCGTGACAGAAGCTGGTTTTCTAAAAATAAAAAATGTCATGTTTTCATTCTTTAGAGCTCTGGTTGTTGTAAATGCCCCCTTTTCTCCTTATGCCTCGTGAGATTCTGACATTAACACGTAAAATTGCATGCTTGTTTCCAAGATGGCAAGGAATTGTTAGTTGATATTTGACATTCTAGTCACCCAATATCACTACTGTTTCCCTATCCTCAGCTGACTTTGTCTAAGCACGTGGTGACTGAAAGTGCAGGCTCGCTTCATTTCCAACAGGAGTTTCTGGGAAAGTTGCAGGACTTCTGCTGTTCATGTGTGGCCTCAATGTCATTGTTGTGATACATTTGAAAAGCACAAACTCTGCAGAAACTGGTTGTCAGATCAGTCGGTGCTCCTTTTTGTGTGACCATACCCAGAGGGAAATATTTGGGAATATTAGCTCTGATAGGACTACTTTTGAAAAAGACTGATTTTTGAAAAGCAAGGTAGCAAGTGACATGACTGGGCTTACTTCTGACTTAGATTATTAATAAGGAAAATGGTATTACCTTAATGTTAGAGATCCATATTGATATGCTTTCAGTGTGTGCATAAGTGGTCTTATGCATTAAAAGCCACGAAATGTTAAAGGTCAAATCAACCAACAAGAAAAGTTTCTGATCCTCTGTTTCATAAGCAAAGTAATAGAGCAAATCAAAATAAGCTGGGCTGAATACAATATTAAACGATGTTCTTGCAAAGCATCAATGTCTTGGTTTATTTCATCTCAACTATACTGTGACGAAGAATCATCACATAAAAGTAGCATCTTTTATAACTATAATTTGAATATGGTTTGTTCCTATAATTTTCTTCTTTTGGTGGACTTAGTGTATGGAAAATCAAGCCTCTCTCTTGCTATGTCCCCTTATTTACCTAACTTGGGTTCATAGACTACATGTAAGCTTTAGAGTTGAAATTTAATCGCCTTGAATGAGCAGTACTGTGGGATATTGCATAGTGGTCCTTGGGTTTAATTACAGCATATCTGTAAACATCACCTTCAGTGCTTTGTCTTCTGGATTCTTGGGTACGTGAGTAGAAGGCATGGATGTGAAGTCTCCCAGATTGGAAACCTCTTATCACAAGTGCTATCTCCTTTGTTATCTAAAATGTGATTAAAATGCTGTCGTTTGCCTAGTGCTGGTCTAAGTTCTAATCCACTGAAAGGAAAAGGCAGCTTTAGCTGTAGTATCTTGCCAAGATTCCTATTCCCTCTTTGCTAATTCACACCCTTTTACCTAACTGGCTTTAAATAAATGCTTGAGCTGATTTCTTTTGTGGAAGTACAACCCTTCAAAATTAGAATGAAAAGTTTAATGGCCTAAATACAGTTCAGTCCTATTTGAAAAGCCTGATTTATCTCCCGTGGTTCCTTTTTTTTTTTTAAATACTAGTATTTCCTTGTTATGCCCTTGGTATTTCATAGCTGTCCTTTTTAAGCACTGAAGCAATTAGTTTTGAGAAGGCTGATTCTTCAGGGTCCAGTGCTTTCCTGCCTTTTATTCGCCAAAGCTGTGCATTTTAATGAAGTTGTTTCATCTGTGTTGCCAAACACTAGAATTTTGCTGCTTCAATTCTAATTATCTCTGCTGGCAAATGCTATGTTTTATTAAAGCTGTCAAGTGCACTGTTCATTAAATGTCCACAGTCAGTGGTGCTGTGCACACAAATAAGATCAGCTTTGCTCCTTGATCGATTATGAAGTTAAATAGTTTTATAGAAACCTTTAAAATTGTGACTAACAGCAATAAGTGATGACTTAGATAACTAAAGCACACCTGCAGCTTCTTGGAGCCTAGTACCTTGTCAAAAAATCACCCATGAAACATATGTTAAACCCCTAGTAGTCCAGCTAAGTATACTATTTGTATAATTATTTAATTCATTAAGATACCATTTTCCTTCCTCAGGGTATCTACATTGCATCTTGAATTCTAGCTTATATGTGTTTAGGGTAAGATAAATGTTGTTGTTTATGCTTTGATTTAAAGAAAAGCATCAGTGCTAGCCTTTAGCTAGAGGGTTTTGTAGTCTAATTGATGTCCATTAAAAGCAAAGATAGCTTTATTTAACTATTACTAACCTGGTGAATGCGAAGATTACTGTCATAAACAACTAACAGCTTCCCTTCTAATTGCATATCTGAAAGGGGAATTTTACTGGAAAATGTTTACTTGAGGCACACGAAGCAGTAGGAAAAATACTGTACTCAAAAAGAAAATGGTTGAGTCAGCTTCTCATTTTGAGACTTGTGGAATTGTTTTGCTTTTGTTAATTTTATGTTCTCAGTATATGCATCATTGTCTTCGGTAGCACAAATAGTCATTCTTGCTATTTAATGTATTGTTTTCTAGATGTTCTTTAGGAAATTAATAAGGAATTGTGATGATAGACTGCCAGATAAACACACTGTTGTTCTTTTGAAGACATGTTTTTCTTACCCTCCAGCTATCTGTAGGGAAATAACTTCAAATTTATTTTTAGTACTGTGGCTTTATGGCGTCTCTTTTCTGTATTGGTTGCCTTATCTTTTGAAGAATCTTATGGTGATACTTTCCAACTTTGTTTTCAAATTTATCAGATCATATTTCAATCTTTTAGAGGAACAGACATTTATTGTACTCTTTACAGAAATTATAAATAACATCTCAAAAGGCTATGTAAAGTAAATAGAATTTAAGAGCTCTTGGATACATATTTCTTAGGGTTTGGGAAGAAACTACAGTTCTTCAAAAGGCTGTGAGATGCTCTTCCTTTTCTTCTGATGATCCCGTTTAAAGTGCTCCAGTGTGAATAGAAAATTCACATGGCCTGAAGTTGAATGGGAGGCTGTGTCTGTTTATGTATTTAATAATCTGTTAATGTATTATGCCTTATCATATATATTTCATGGTGTTTACAGGAAATAATAGTATTTAATTTTCTTGTTCAGTGCAGAAACAGAAAGTGTTCTTTTGACTGTATTCAAGGGCTGAAGTGATTTTTGTCAGCTGAAAGGCTTGACTTCACACAAGTGATCTTTCATTACATTCGCCTTTAACTTTTTTCAACTATATGCCCTTTTTTTCTTGGTGTTGTTATTTTCACTTTGGATTTATGTTTCTATTTGACTTTGAGTCTGAAAA
>VWZG01004790.1:340776-445508 GCA_013396735.1 Grallaria varia | reverse complement strand
AATGGGCCAAAAAAAAAAAAAAAATCTTTCTTGAACCCTCCAGGGAGATTTGTAATGTATTCAGACTTATATTTACACCTGGACTCAGATTTGTAAAATCTTGACCTATTTTGGCTTCTTGGAAGTTACCTGAGTTTTGTCGTGTCTCTAACATGCATAAATAAATGCTTTGGTTGTACCACCTTATCCACTCTTTTCAGGCTGAGTGTAGTGAATACAACTGAAGAAACTAAATTTCGTTATAAACCGTGATACCTTCCTCTTCTGAGTGAAGTCACAACAATTATGAATGATCAAACATAAGAAAGACATTATAATAGTGAGCAATTCAATGCAGAAATAGGTCTTTAAATATCTGTGAAATGAATTTTATACTTATGAATGTATACAAACAAAAACAACAAAGATTTTACAACTTAGGGTGGGTTGTGAAACTGAAAAGAATAAAATTAATGCCATAAAAGAAATACCATACCAAGGGGAATATTTCTGCTTCTGAATATATAGAGATTGGATTGATAAAGTTTTGTGCCATTTTAAGAAGTCCTAAGATTTTAGACCTAGTTAGGGGTTCTTTCAGTTTAAAAAAACACAGGAGAAGCTTTGGTCCCTGAAATTGATGTTATCTACTAAGATATTTGGCTGGTTTTATAGTATCCTAAATATTGAATTTTAAGAGTTGAGAAAGTATTGTTGTTGTATTACCACTGTTTTTTATTTTCTTTCCAATCTTGCAAATGGATTACCAGATGTTTTTATTTGGGTTTTATTTTCACAGTGCCATCAGGACAGCATACTTGGGAGTACAATGCAAACTGTAATCGCCTTACTGAATAACATCGTTGCCAGCAAAAGTACAAACATGATGCTGCTCTTTAAAGAAGGTATCTCATCTTTAGCTTTATTCTTACTGTAGATGTCTCCCAGTCTGTAATAACTGGCACTGTGTGAAACTAGACTTGTTTATGTTTAGATTTTACAGTGGTTTTTAGATAACTGCATTGTAACTGATGCACTCCTCATCACTTCCTCTTCCTCCTTTACTGATTTAATTATAATTTAACTTTTAGAAAACTGTTCTTCAAAGAAAATGTGGTTACAAAAAATTTACTGACTGAAAGTTACATTATGCCTGTGAAGAATGACTTTGGAAAGGTGTGGGCTAGAGATCTGACCATAAGAGTGCAGAGACCCTCTGCAGGTTCTTCCTTTTCTCACTGCTCAGACCTGTGGAAAGATAAGTTGTACAATATTTCCACACACTTCAATGAAATAGTTCCAGTCCAATAATGTAGATTAAAGAGGTGGAGCCCAAACTGACTGTGAAGTCTTAGTCTACAAACCATCACAAGTCTTCATGAGATGTTTACCCCCAGAGCAGAGTGGTGAAACACTTGCACAGGTTGCCCGGAGAGGTGGTAAATGTCCCATCCTTGGGAACTTTCAGGGTCAGGTTGGACTGGGATCTGAGCCACCTGATCTGGTTGAACATGTCCCTGCTCATTGAAGTGGAGTGGACTAGATGCCCTTTAGAGGTCCCTTCCAACCCAAACTATTCTAGGATGCATTTCACTGTGTTCCACTATCTAAACTTTTACTTAGAAATTGATTCTGGTTTACAAAATGAAGAGAAAAGTTTCTGCTGTTGGGAATCTGTTTAAATTTTAGAACTCGTTTAGAGAGATTCACATTCATAGCATTTCTTTTGTTTCTCATGAATGGGTGAGTGACATCCAGCAATACAGACCTGCACTACCATTGATACTATTTGTTGGTACACACACCAGCCCAAAAATCCGTCAAGGCAGGGAGTAGTACTCATATCTCATTTTCATAATTACCTTAGCAGTTAAAGCACTTGCACAGAAAGTGGAAGAGCTGAATTTCTGACTTGTTTTCACTCTTCAGAGATTGAAGGGATAATGCCATTATTTGAGAGGTGAACTGGAACTTGGTATTGTAGCTGATAACATGCTCCTCTCCTCATTTCAAACAGATCCACTCTGAAGTTAGTAGTGTGAGAATAGAGTCAGGAAAAAAATAAAAAAATAAAACATATCTCTTTGGTCATGCTAGTTTCCAGATGAAGGAAGTGGGATAGAAATATTATTCAAGTCTTTTACCTTTTTCTTGTGCTATTGTCATAGTGACTCCAGTAATATTTTCAGACTGTTAGTGATTGTGCTCACTGAACTTCATCAACCACACTAGAAAAAGCAGCACAGCAGCCAAAAATAATTTATCTCAGGTAAAATGTCCCCATCTTCTCTCATCCCTTTTTCCCACTGGCTAATCTTTAGAGTACTGGAAACTGGGATTTTGGCCAGTGACTAACTGGTTAAGGGCCTAAATATCAAGTAAAAAACTTCTAAAATTTACTTTGCAAGAATGTTTTGATCGTATTGACCTTGTGATTGTAAACTCTTAGATTTTCTTTGAATTAAATGGGGAGGTAAGTTATTCCATGCCAGCTGGAAGGCTTTGTATTCTTTTCATTACCAACTGCAAATATAGTGTTCACATTAGGAAAATACCTTCAACTTCCTCTGACATATCCTTGATATTCCACTTGTCATTTTTGAATGACTTTTGTGTGATGGAGAAGAGTATGATCTAATAAAATGGAAACTGGGCTCCCTCTTGCAGAAAAATGTCCTGGAGTCCAAATAGAAAAGTTGAACATTAGTCAGCAGTGTGCACTTGCAGCGATAAAGGCAAAAAAGGGCTGTGATAAAAAAGAATAACTGGAAGGTTGAGGAAAGTGATTATTCTCCTCCATTCATCACAGTATCTAGTTTTGAGCTCCAAACTATAAGCAAGACACTGGCAGACAGGAGTGAGTCCAGAGAAGGGTAGCCAAGATGTTTAGGATATGTGTGCTACTTGTATTTCCAGCCTCTGCCTGGACTATTACATGAATGTATTCCTTCCCAGGTGCAGAGGTTTGTATTTGCCTTTGTTAACCTTTAAAAGGTTTCTGGCAGCCCATTTTTTGGAGTCCTGCAGCTCCTTGAGCTCTTTCTGAATGTTGGCTCAATGCTTCATCCCACCAACTGCTTTCTTCATTTCAATGTCATCTGCAAACTCGCTGAATGTGCATGTTATTACATCCTATTGGCACTGTGTGTCTGTGCTGTTAATGAAGGCATTCAACATTCATGAGCTATTCTGCTGGGTTACAAAAAAAAAAAAGGCTGAAGGCAGAGTATTATGGGTCATCAATTTCCCTTATTTCCCCATTACAGTGTGATCATTAATTCATGTATATATGGAGCTTTAGAAATTAAAAACCCTAAATACTTGCTGAATATTATAAGGAACTCAGGTTAGGTGGTCAGTCCTATCAAGATTTTTGTTTCTAAGAGTCAAGAGTTAGCAATGAACATTTCTTTCCAATTTTGTGCGTGCCTTTCTTCATCTGCCAAGAAACTGTGTTTTTGCAGACAGATCATTGAGAGACCCTTGTCACTGTTTCCTTTTGTGCTTATTAGCCTTCAGAACTATTCCTTGCACAAAGGAGTTATATTAGGTGATAGTTTGGATTTGTTTTTTTTTTAAAGAGCTGCAGCTTTCACATTGAACTTTCTCCTTCTCAAGAAAACGTTGCAGGTTGGCACTTGCTGCATTACTACTTCTGTGATTTCCTAATAATGACAATGATATGCTTGTGCATTTCAGCAACTTGCATAGGAGGTGGATTGCCTGGCATTAATTTCTCTCCCCCCTGAACTGTGTCCTTTTGTGTGACAGTACATCAGACATGTACTGATAACCACTTGTAATGTTTAAAGGTGAAATGGAGAATAACATCTGCAACTGAAGTCACAGAGGGAATTTAAAATGGCCTGTACTTGTGTTATCAGCTATTAAACATTTGTTCTGTTAATGTTAATGACAATTTCCACTTAATAATCAGAGAAGAATAATATGATACAGTTTAATTACTGAGACTGAAATTCAGTAAGGAGACTAAGATTAATACAGGGTCTCTTGTGAATAGTTACGGTAAGATATTAAAAAGCCAAGACAATAGTGGTCATTTTTAGCATGGTCTCTCTCCCTCTGCCTTTGCTTCTGGCTGCCAGTCTCTTTCTTTCCCCCCTTTCCCCATCTTTTGATATCACTGGACAATTTTAAGCTATCTTGAGAGATTACAGAGATCCAAATACACAAAGTGGGTATTCAATCTATACTGATCAATATCTGAGGAGAGAGAGACTCAAGTTAATACCATACCTTAGAAAAAGGCAATAAGCTGATCAATTAAAAAGTCTTCACTTATGTACAGCAAATAGAATAGTGTTATACATGGCATGCACAATATATATATGTAGTAGTACATTTACATGAAGAAAGGAATTTTCATAGCTCAATTTTTTAAATTTTTAAATTTTAAAAACTTCAGTTTTGCAACCTATGATCTTGGACCATCCCTGTGGAAATCATGTTGCAAGAAATCCAAAGATGTCAGTTCTTCTTCAGGCAGTAACTAGAGAATGTAAATGTGGGAAGAGCATCATTCTTGAACAGTTTTCCTTCTGTTATCATAAAGTTTTACCATGAACAAAGTGGAACCAACTGGTCTGAGTTTGTATCCTGTATTATAGTAGTTCTTGCTGATGGAGGTGAAACCTTCTTATCTCTGAACTCTATTTCTATTAGCATTTATTAAATTTAATTATAAAGTGTTAAATTTATATAATCTCCTGAGATCAGTTGACAAGCCTGTAAAGATGTATTAATTAATACATCTCCCTGGTCTTTTCAGTATTCACTTCCCATTTTCTTTTTCGGATATCTGCAGCCTCCTTTTTTGGGTTTGTAACCACTGAGTTTGGCGGTGTGTTTTTCAATGCCTGAGGAATATGGAATGATCCCACATCAGGGATCATCAGGATCAGTCAGTGCATGGGAGCAACTTGCACTATAGAATGTGCTTGTAATTGGGTGATAGAGGACAAAGCAGTGCCAAGGTTTTTAGAAGTAGTGGCAGGAGGTCATCAGTGGCAAGGATGATGTCTTATTCCCATTGGGAGATGTAGGATGCAGGTCTGTAGGAAGGGGGGTATTGCAAGTTCTAATCAGGAAGCGACCAGTTCTATATTACTTTGTGCTTGTCATATTAAAAGCATTAACATTTCTTGACTATGAAGTGAAATCCCTGTTCTAGATGCTCAAATCACCAGCTCTTGAGCAGGTGTTGTCGGGGTACAGTGACCGATCATCTGTTTCTACAGACGGGTGCTAGAGCAGCCTACTGAAAAGACATATTATACTATCTGTCTGCTGACAGGCATTGGCATATTGACAAATTTAGACTTCAGATGAACCACAAAGTCAAGTTTGGCTGCTTGATAAGTAAGTGGTATTAGTGTGCAAGACTGCTTCGTTTTGTGGAATGTGATGAGTAATAAATAGCCAAGTGCATCACAGCACGGAATGTGGTGAGGTTCTTGTACTCTAGTGCAACTAACAATATTTCAGCTCTTCATTTTGCTTTCAATTCAGTCTTTTTTTACTTGGTGGGTGGGAGTGTGTTTGGTTGGTTGGTTTGTTGGTTTGTTTTTTGGGGGGCAGGGGATGCAGTTTTTCAATTGGTTTGTAGAAATTAAAAATAGAAAATATTGAATCACCTTCATGGTCTGTAGTTAGCAGTGCTTTCAAACTCTCAGTTCTGGTCGTCCATCATATTCAAAGGCAAGGAAATCCTTCTTTCTAACTTTCTGCTTATAAGAAGAGCTTGGGTATACTATATTAGAGTGTAGAGAAATGTCTTTCAAAGGCCAGCTACTTCACAAGGATCCTCATTCTGAAGAAATGAACAAAAGATGTTGCTGGGAAATAGATCTTATAGGCTGCAGTGGGTAACTTCTCGTAGTCTGTCTGCAGCTATTTATTCTTTATATTGCCTCAAATTTATTATTTTTATATAAACAGCTATTTTCAGTATGTATAAAAAGTAATTCCAAGTAATTCTGTCTTTAGAAAAGGTTTCCATTGTTACTCAAAGCTAATCTAGTAAACTGCTTACAGCCCAATATTGCTTATGGATGAGTTTATATATTTAGCTTTTTTGAATCTCATTATACTCCATAAATCAGTAACAATTTTTTTAATGATGGTCTTGTAAGGAGATAGTTTTATATATAAATTTCAATATGGTCATATGGAATTGAATGACCTTTTTCAGGCTGTACTACTGTGACCTTGTACTTGGCTACCATCCTGGAGTAACCACTCCCAGCAGTGTTTGTCTGACTGTTCAAAGCAAGTTTCCATTATATGGTACAGCAAATCCTAAACTTTATTCTTTGTCTTAATGTTGACTCTCAGAAACTAAAATAAAAGGGAAATTCTGGGATTTAGAACAATAAAAATAGTCTGTGAGTTGAGCAAAAATGTAACAGTATTTTAAGCAGTTTGTGGAAAACCTGAAGTTCCTGAGGAAGGACCTTAGAGGGAAGTGTAGAGTGTCAGCTACAGCAGTCATAACATTCAATATCATATTAAGAAAGCATGCAAAGTGCTTAAAGCAGGGACAGTTATTAAAAAGGGAGAGATCTGCAATCAACTTTGTAGTGAGATGATGATGATAATTCATTTGCACCTCATGAAAGAAAGATCACCCTTCATGGGTGAAGTGTCCTTACTCATCTTGTGTTACACTGCTTTGACTTTTAGTCAAATGTCAGGAGATTAATTAGATTTCAAATGTCTTTGTGTGTTATATTGTTAAAGTCTGTTAAATACTGCATACCCAAAAAGTGGCACTCATGAGACCAACATACAACTTTTAAAATTTTTCTTGGAGAAAAAAAAAAGGGGGGGAAAATCTTTTAGATACACAGATCTTTAACATAATGATACTTTGACTAACATAATGATGACTATGAATTTGGAGCTCTTTAGATAGACCCCAAAGGTTTCCAACATACCTAAATCTTCTTCTATTTTTCACTTCCTGACAGATAGTTTTATTTCAGCTTCAGTCTCCAAAAGGCGTTTGATCATGGTGCCCATCACACACTTTTTAAGAACAGTTTCTCACTTCCCAGCCAGCTCTCTTGTCACCTGTAAAATCACCAGTGTTCATAAAATTAGGCAGTGGACCACAACAACTTGGTGACCCAGATCTTCCTCCTGCTGCACCCACTTGGGCAGTGCTCTGAGTAGAAGCTGTTGGTGTGACATCTCATGGGACTTTGATTTTAGGGTTATAGTTATGTTATTGGAGTAGCTGGCTTCGGAGTAACAGCATTTTCTCCCAAGATGGGAGAAATTAATTATCTCTTAAGATGGTGATCAAGAAGACGACCATGGATTAGTCATGCAGAAGGAGTCTGCTTGCAAGGGAAAGGCAGTAGAAATAAAATTTTATAGAATACATTACTTAAAATAATACGCCTTTTAAATAAAACTACAGTAAATGGAAGCCACAGGCTTAGTCTGTGAAGAAATCAGACAGATAATCAGACTGGTTCTGAAGCCATTTCCTCATTCCTTACTAGCCTTTCTTTTTATTTAGGGGTCTTCTGCAAAACTTTTACAAGATACAATACATAAATATTTGTTTAGTGACTGAAGGTAGAACGGGTGTTTCATAATACGCCTTTGTGCCTGCTTATTGTAAGGCTTAGTTCTGATGCAATGTCTTTTGATTCTGCATAGAAAGATTGGCAGGGAGAATAAGTCTGGGAAATCAATACAAATAAGAACCTAAAAGCATTTTTTCTGTATTTAATCAATGTTTAGAAACAAAACGCCCTCAACAAAATAAATGTAAAATCAGAAATCATTTTAAAATACAGAAAATAAATGTATGGTCCTGTCTGAGTAGTTGCAGATGAGTAGTTGCCTGTGCATGATTTGGATGTGACAGAGAAATGTCTCTGTGAACATCTAAAGGACTTCATCACATGTTGTGTGTCTCGTGCTCATTTGAGTTACAGTTGACATGGGAAGTCAGTGGTGGTTGAGCCTGTAGAAGTTCCTTCTGTGATGTTCCAAAATTCAGAATGCTTTTTAACAGTATTAAGACATAGTTTTCTGACCCAAAATGCCACTCAAGTGCAAGTGTGTAACATCACATGGGGAAACCTAGAGGTCTGATATCATAAAAGATAGGTGGGAATCATGTCAAAAGAGAATGGTAGTAGTGAAGTCTTGGAGGAAAAAATAACCTGTGCCGCCCTGTGATATTCATCAACTCAGCCACCTGAGAAGGATGGAAATAGAAGTGGTAATTGCTGCGAGGAACAGTTATGCCATTCAAGTAGAACCAAGCCTGTTGCTGTTGAGAGTCGTACCCATAAGGCACAAAATGTCACAGCATCCTTGCTAGAACTTCAAAGGATAAAACAAGTGAGTAAAGACTCAACAGGTTGTTACATCTTGTCTCTCTAGTCCTGTACTGTAAAAAGGAACCAGCATTTCTATGTCTGGAGTTACTGATCCTATCCCTGTGGCCAGCCAAGCAGATCATCTTGCAGCACAAGTGGCTGCTTAAACTATCTAACGGATCTCATTTTAACACCTGATTGATGGAAGAGACAGGAGTAATAACAATAAAGTGTTCAAACTCTTTTCCTTCCATGATATTCTAGTCTGAGAGGCCTTATGCAGAAATCCGGTGATAGAACTGACCAGCTTAGTTTAATGGTGGGAAGTGAGTTCAATAAATACAGCATGTTTGAAGCTTAGACTCTCTTTATATTTCTAAAATGACAACCATAATAGGCAATTTTCTGTACCTACCCAAATCCTAGATGAATTTAAGATTTAAGGTTTTGGCTGAGTGAATACTCTGATTGATACTATTTGGAAGCAGGAACCTCATCTGAAAAAGTAAAATGCTATGATAAAATGTAAGGCCTAGATTTTCCATCAGAGGTTGTGGTTATCCAAAGATGACAAACTCAGGACTGTAAACCAAGAAAAGGTCTCCAAAGCCTTATGGTCTTCCTCAGCATTTAGTTGTGAAAATGGTATTTTCTTCCTCCCCTCTAGAGACTGCAGTCTTCTCATTTACTGTAGGTGCTACTTTTGCTGCAGTTTGATTTAAGTTGTTGTTTCACATTATGCCGGTATTGCCATGAAGTGCAATTCAAATCATATGTATTTGCACTAGTGGATTTGCTCAGAAAACGAATACCTAGGTAAACATGTAGCTATTTTATTATCTACAGGTGAAATATTGATGATGCGAACTAATTGTTGCAGACAATAAATTAAAATTAATTATGATGTCATTGTATAGCTTGTCAGATATAATTAGTAAGCTAAAAGATCATCCTGGGTGTGAAATGAAAAATGTAGCTATGTATTTGAGAACAGACCTGTTTCAAATGCAGTTGCTGTGGCCATAGGTTGTAGAGCTCTCATCTGTGTTCTGTTCTAGCAGTGGGACAGTCTCAGTATGAGAGCAATGTATCACTGCCAATTTGAGGTGTGAGGTTGCAAAGGTACAAAGTAGTATATAGAAAATTAAACTGCATCGATCATTATTCTGTCCTAGGGATGACAATCTTCTTCAGATGCACTTGTACGATCCGACTGGAAAAAGTTGTTTGTCAGTTGCTAAAAACAAGCCCCACTTTTGGCAGAAACAGATTGATCCAGTGGACAGATAAATGAAATCTGGGGTTTTTTATTGCTTTGAAGAGTGGTTTGGGGGTTTTTTGTTTTGTTTGAAATATCTTCAGTAGTTGTCATAGCTCCCAGCCAGCCAGCCAGATGTTTTCCTCTTCTAAGTAATTTTCAGAAAAATTGTGAGTTGAACAGATGTGTTCATCTCACAAAATATGTTTAAACTATTTGTGGACATTTAAACTTTAAAATTATTTTATCTTTAAAGCAGAAAGAGAATTATATAATGGAGTAACTGAAGTTATTAATATTTTTGAAGTGTTTGGAAAGTCCCAATGTTTACACCAAGTTGTAGACTATCTTATTTGAGACTTTTCCTGTGCTGTTCTTCATTTTCCACCTAAATACTCTATATTGTTCCAACTTTACATACAAATGCTGTATTTTAGGTAAGTCTTCATAGGATGATGTTTTCTTTTGCTAATAATGATCTAATCTTATATCATTGTTTAGTTTAGCTTTTCCAAACACAGTGTTATATTTTTATGTGCATTTCACATTTAATAATCCATTTCTGTAGTTAAATTTCTTTTGAAGTCTCTATGCATGGATTCTATGCATCATCTTAAGACAGTATATATTCAGACAAGTGTCTGTGTTCTCATACAAGCTCTTTAGACAAGTTATCACTCCTCAGCTGGTAGATTTTTTCCTACAGCATTTGGTTAATGCCTTGTAGATTTGACAAGGTAACTATAAATGTACCTGCATGGAGTCAATTTTTGCAAGTCAGCTGTGGGGGAGACCTGTGTGAGGGGCAGTGGAAACCTCCAGGTGAGGCACTGTGGTTATTTAAACTGCAGTGACAAAAATGGAGATGTCTACGTGATTTTTTTTTAAAAAAATACATTTCATAAATGTGGTCCGAAGTTGTCTATCCATGCTTTAAAAAGAATTATCTCATTTTAGCCTTTGGGGTTTTTTTCCTCATTGGACTAAGATTATATTTGTGTGATGGATTTATGAAGACAAATCTGTCAGCGAAGGCATGCTGGAGCATATGTGATGGGTTTCAGGTCTGAACTTTAAGCAAATAAGTATAACTTTTCCTTTAAAGAGGCCCTTGCTTCATGTTTTTTTTTGTTTCATAAATAGGATTTGAAAGTTTCCATAGATGTCTCCATGTTCTTAGAAGATATTCCATCAGCTACTTATTCCTTCTTTTTGATTGAGGAAAAAGTTATGTACTGCCCTTTGAATTTTTAAGACGAATGGGAGAAGAAATAGGATACCTTTATGAAGTCTGAAGCTGTCTTCTGTCTTTTAGGAGAATGTATATCTGGGAAGATTTTTTTTTCATTACCACCCACCTCTCAAAAAGATGAGGAAAAGAAACCTCTTGTTCACGTGCATCCATCCAGTTTCAACTTGTGTTATCTTTCCTGAGGGCCATTCTTTCTTTGCTTACCATATTGCAGGTTGCTTACTCAAAAAACCTCTCATCCCTGTTCCTGTGAGCCTTGGCAAAGATCCAGTAAAGTGTTATTAATGGATTTATTCACACTTTTAAAAGATCATATTTCCTAGCTAACATGCCACTATTGTGACGTTAAGCTTTTTAGCCAATGATACAGCCATGAAATATGACTTATTTCACTGGATAACAACAGAACTAATGCTACGATGAGTATTATATACGGATTGAAAAAACAGTGTATTTATCCATGATGTCTGAATAGTTTTTCCAATATGTATTTTTGCTGAACAAACACAGATCTCATCATCCAACCCAGAATGACATGAAGTTGTGGGTTTATGGCTTTATTTATCTTACTAGAAAAAAAGCTCAAACTGTTATTTACTATGCATTTCCTTCAGAAATTGCACTGAATGTTGTTGAGTTCAGAGAGCATGTGCTTCAAACAGCCAGCACTAGAAGGTGAATTTAGAGACAGAGCTTTTTATATACTGTGAGGAAAAAGCCATAAGGAAAAGGCATATAGACTACTCGAAGGAATAGATCAACAAGGCGGGTTTACAGGTTCTGGCACAAGAGAGGGGAAGAACAGCATCACTGGCAAAGTGTTCCTTGCCTGGACTGTGGGTCAGGCAGTCACTCAGACCAAGCCTGCATTGTGGGATCAGCCTGGATGCAAGAACTGCCTGGGGGGCTCTGCCCACTGCCCTGCGAGGAATCCTGTGCTCATGAAAGGTGTGCACACACTCCTGCCTGTAACCAACGACAGCAACACACCCAGAAGGCACTAAGTGACAATTCTTGGCTGCAACCTCCTGATGTGGTTCCACCGAGCTGTCGGTGTTGGTGGTGCCTGTGACCCCCAGGACCCCTGCAGTGTTCTGGCAGGGCAAACTGTGCAAAATGTTTGAGCTCTGCTTGCACTGAAATGGCTTGTCCGGAAAACTTTATATATAGAACTCATTTCGTGTGTTTACTTGCTGCAGCTTCCCTCCAATTCTTGCTTAATTTGTTGACAGCCAAGTTTCACAGATATTAATTCCTCCAGCCTTCCCAGCAGAGCTGCATTTACTTGGCATAGATCCAGGTTCACCAGGCCCAGGCTTCACATTTTGTAGCCTGTTTCTGAAGTCCTTCTCCCTTAAAGTATAATCTTCATTAAGCCTGGTCAGCTCTCTTTCTAAAAATGTTGATGAAAAAAGGGCTATTTACTGGTAGCAACTGCACATTGGTTCCATCTGAAAAAGTGTGCCTTCCTGTACTGAAACTCATTGGGCATCCCAAAAGCTGTTTGAGATGCTAACAGTCTCTCTGAACCAGAAGAAGTGTTTCTTCACATAAACAGAGGGAAGCCCCATCAAATCTACGCTGATACCACCAATCTGCAGGATGTCTATTACAATCCTGAATGCTGGATGGAAGCAGCGACCTGTGTTGAATCCATTGCAGAGTATGTTGCCTTATAAAATGCTGGGGGTGTTACTTCATGGTTTCAAGCTGCTGTTAAATTTTATCCTTCTTGATGTTTGACTCGTTACTTGCCATGACGTGAGGGAGGAACGAAGGAACATGAGTCCTTGGTTGCAAATGCCCCTTCTCCCCCTACCCCCAATTATCTTCTTACACAAAAAGATTGAACTGAGTTTCTTTGCCTGAACTTGCTTTCTCGTGTCAGTGGGCTGGGCAGAAGCAGGCTGGAAGGGAAATGTAGTGCACTAAGAAGTGGCACATGAAGCACAGCCTGGGACGGGGGTGATGGAGGCTCCCTGTGCTAGAGCAGGCTGGTAAACCTACCGTGACCCTGTAAGTGCATCGGTACCTACTGAACACCTCTGCACAGCAGAGCTGGCGTGGCAGAGGAAAAGGAAATGGTACTGTCATGGTTTAACCATGGCTGGCAACTCAGCACCACACAGCCACTCACTTAATCCACCCCCACCCCAGCCTATGGGGGAGAAGCGTAAGGGTAACAATGAGAAAGAATCTCGTGGCTTGACATAAAAACAGTTCAATAATTAAAAAAAAAAAAAAGGTATGATAAGAAGAATTTTAAAAATTGTGGTTTTTTCCCTCTCTTTTCCTAACAAACAGCCAAGCAAACCAGAGACAGAGGAAAATGAAATCAAGAACAAATGATGCAAATAAAAACAATTGCTCAACACCATCTAACCAATGTCCAGGCAGCCCAGGAGCAGTGTCCACCCTGCCAATCTTTCCTCCAGTTTTATTGCTGAGCATGGCACCATATATTACAGAATATCCCTTTTCTTAGTGAGGGTCAGCCGTCCCAGCTGTGTCCCCTCCCGACTTCTTGTGCACTCCTAGTCTGTTTATTAGTGGGGTGAGGAGTAGAAAAGCCCTTGACTCCATGGGAGCCCTGCTCAGCAATAACCAAAACATCCCTGTGTTACCAACACTGTGCTCAGCACAAAACCAAACTAGAGCCCCTTGTGAGCCCCTGTGGAGAAATTTAACTCCATCCCAGTCAAAACCAGTACAGGTACAAAATGAGTGCTTGCATACTGAGTTTCTTTTGCTGTTTGGTTGCACATCTTCAGTAAGCACACACTTAAAGCCATCCCATCTCTCTAAATCACCCTTTTCTGTTACATGGTGGTCATCCCTCTCACTGTAGTTGTATCAATGTTCTCACCTTCCTTTTCACCTCTGAAGAAATGGGTTGCATTCGTACAAAGCAGAACCCAGATTCTCAGTTCAGGCATTGGATCTGCAGCAGGATTTGTTTCAGTTTGTTGTTGGGGGGGGGAATTATAGTTCGCTGTCATTTGGGTCAGACCATTCCATGAGATCTCCTTCCCGTGTTAACATGGAATTTTCACCAGTCTGTTAACATATTCACACAGACTCCACAACTCCCAGCAACAGCTACCTGGACAGAAAACATACAGGTTATCCACAGCCCAGCAACATAAGCCCCACGTTCCTATTGTGTGGATCTTGTTGAGATAGGGAAGACAAGGCATGGAGCACAGAATTCAAACACATGCAGATTTGCAGTCCTTTCAGAGCTGGGTTTCCCCCTGGATTAAGTAAGCTGAGCTGTAGTGCCAGCTGACTTAGCTCAGAGCAGTCTTTTGAAGTCAGGGAGGTGTGTTGCAAAAACAAAAAAAAATTAAGGCTCTGCTGGTCTGGGTAAGGCACTTCTGGTAGAGCCAGGACAGCACAATCATAGTGTGATGGGTTCCAGCTCAAAGATCCCAGTGATAAGGTTGAAAATAAATCATGGATAGGTCAGAGTAGAACATGCAAACAAAATAAGATGTACGTCTGAGCCAGTAAATAAGAAGGATAGCATCATCTGAGGTGAAAAGTCTGATCATCTGAGTGAAAAGTTAGATTTTGTAGATTCAATCAGGTATGGCACTATTGGTATGGTCAGATGACAGTGAATTAGGGAGTGTACTGGTCAAAGTTATCCCAACATTTATATGGAAAATAGCTGACCCAACAGAGCAGGTTTAAGTCTACAAAATGTGATCTGGTCACAGCTACAAAACCTGATTTGCTGTCGTGTAGCATCCTGACCTCTGACTGATCATGGAAGTGCAAATACACCAAGGCCACCTGGACAGTTGCAATTACTAGTTGTCAGTTTTTGTTTCTGTTGTAAATGATGAATAACACAGGATGTTACAGGAAACTGTAGCACAGATTCAAATGTGTTGTAATAATTACCAGAAAATTGCACTTAGTGGATATTCTAGTCTTTGCTTTTGTTCTTTGGTGTAGTTGTAACAATAGTAAAAGACTGTAATTTGAAAATCCAAGTATTTGTACTCATAAGATTTCATCCTACGGCAGACTGATATAAACCAGACCAAGAGAAATATGAATAAATATTTGATAGCTTTTCTTACAGAGCATGACTTTTCAGTAGGGAAATTTATAGAGCTTTTACGCTTATCCTTTTGCTGAACAGTATTCAACTGCGGGTTATTTCTGCAATTTAAATCTGAAAACTTCAGAGAATTTTCTGAAGGCAAGGTTCATTGGTCCTTATCACTGCCAGCCCAGGGCCTCTGGAAGGCCTAGCTGGGGCAATTAGTGCTGGTAATGTCATTCAAAGCTGTCAAATGCTGTCAATTTGTGACAACAGTTTAGGGCTGGGTCTGCATTCTGAGTCTGTTCATATCAGGTCTGTACGGGCTTTGTCAGAAGGGCAGCTCTCAAAGTTTGAATGTGGTCTCTCAAGGATTTTGGTAGAAGGGAAAGCTGATGTCAAAGCAGAAGCACATCAAGATATTTGAAGCAGATAAACAGGGCTTAATCTTGTGTGACAGGAAGTCTATTATTAAAATAGCTATCTCTTTAGAAGAGTTTCTAGTTCTAAATTAAGCCTAGGATATAAATTCCTCTGTATTTTATCACATGGTAATTGTTGCAGACTTGATCTTTCAGAGGAGTATAATTCAAAAGTCTTTATTGAATCTTCACTGACTCCGAATCTTACTGAATGCCAAGAATTCCTAAGTTAACACAAATAACAGATTTTAATGTAGTGAAGAACTTAGTCTAGTTCTTGCCGTTAATTTGAGGACCTCATGTAATCTTTGTTTTTCTAAAAGCCTACTCTATATATTAACTCTCAGCATGCAAATAGACATTCTTCCTTGCAGCTGTAACACAGCAGCTTCTAATATCTCAGACTGGCTTTAAAGCAGGTTTTAAAGAGTGTTGTCTCTCAAAGAGTAAAGTGTTCTATTAGATATTCCTGTTCCTCATGCAGACCATTGAAACCTGCTGTTTGGAAAATCTCCCAAGAATCATCTGCCTTCTGTCTGACCAACCCAAGGGATTTTATTTCAGTTGGCATTTCGCAGGGGGGTGAAATAGGATGTATTGGGCTCTGACTAAAAGCGTAGCACGCTGTACAATTGCAGAGCTTTATAAAATGGACTACAAGCTCTAGTGTATCTCTGACATGTGGGGAAATATATCTAACTGGAATGTTGCTGTAGAGTTTGCTTTATAATAGCAGTAATAGTCCAGATGATATGATGTTATCTAATTATGTCTTGGTTTGTTTAATTTTGTGTGCTTTTTTTTTGGTTGGTTGGTTGGTTTTGGTGCTGGAACATAGTCCTTGCAAGTACTGCACGACTGACATGTTAAAAACTTGTATCAACAAATATGCTTAAATCCACACAAAAAAAATGTGAGTTAGGTGTTTAATGTATGCACCATTGGTGACAGAAATATTTTAAATGTATACCCTAGGAAGTCACTGTGTTATTTTCACCTCCGTTCCTCC
Organism: Grallaria varia; assembly: GCA_013396735.1. Lineage (NCBI taxonomy): Eukaryota > Metazoa > Chordata > Aves > Passeriformes > Formicariidae > Grallaria > Grallaria varia. The sequence continues at coordinate 429,174 of VWZG01004790.1, read as the reverse complement.
TCAAGTCTTCCAGCTAGAAGGGTTGTTTGTGTTTTTGTAGCCAATGTCCAATTATACTCAGCTACTTACAGAACATGGGAAGCAGATAGTATTTCTAAAGTCTGTGGTGCCCAACAGCTTGTCACCCAAAAAAGTCAAAACTGACTGATCATGAGACACTATTAATGTCTTATCAACACTTTGAATAGATCTCCTGAATGTTCTTACAGTCCATAGTATTCACTCATATAAATTTTGGAAAAAAATTTGCATGAGTTCTGATAGAACTAGAAGGTATTTTATTGTTCTTATAACTATTTTCCAAGGGAAGTTACCTTCTAATCTATCATTCCATCCCTGTTGAATAGGTTCATGTTCTATCAGTTATACTCCTAGGAATCAGGACTGTCTTGGTAAATCTTGTCTGGAACAAAATCCCCTGCCTTCAAAACTGATGCTATGTACCCATATGTGCTATGAACTAAGTTTCAAAGAGCTTGGATTTCTTTTCTGAATTAATTATAGAATGATTGAGTCAATCTGACACAAAAACCTGAATTTAGTTGAAATTTTGTCACAGAAACCTTAACAAGATTCTCAAATGGGAAGCTCTTTTTTTTCTTTTTCCTTTTTTCCTTTAATTTTTTTTTTTTGCTTTTCAAAAGCAGCAGCAAATCAGGAACTCTCAAGGGATCAGTGATTATACTTTCAGAACTACTCCTCCTCTGTGTATGTCACTCTAACCACATCTTTTCACAGAGAACTACCATAGTCTAGCCTATTCAGTATAATTCGCTCTATTTTATTATTTTTGTATTGATCAGTCAGGCATATTCAACAGTATGCGATTTTATTGTTTTGAAATTGTTCAAGTTGCATTTTTACTATCCTTTATTACCCTTAGATACTTTTTCTTAAGAGAGGATCCACTTGGGTTTGTGTCTTTTTGTTGCCTTCCATGTGTGTAGAAAAAGCTGAGCCACAGATTCTTCCCACAAAGGGAAGCGCCTTGACCTCTTCAGTGTGACAAATTCAAATTTTCTCACTCAAACCTAGTGATTCTTCAGTCATAAAATGACCAGTCGCTCTACCAGTACTAGGAATAGACTATCCAGTATATGCAAAATTTTCCTCTTTAGATGCTATTCCTTTCTAAGATCAGAATAGAAAATAGTTTTCGGGGCAGCAGTCGTGTAACTGATCTGCCCAATAGCTGTATCATTGTCTTTCCACATGATCTAACATTCATAACTCACCAAATTTTGAAATCACCAGTGATCTGATTTTCTATCCTCAATGTTATTATAGTACTAACACAAATAGTTTCCAAAATATAAGCAGTAACATGATAAACACAAAGAACATTAAAAACAATGAGCCTCTTTTAAAAATGCCATTACCCTAAAGACACCATCTGCTTTTTGTTGCCTATTTTCAGTTGTTCCAAACAGGATAACTTGAACGGTAGTGCTGTGATGCAAAGAATGCAGATTGAGTCCCAGGGCTATGTAGGTAAAAAAAGATTTTATGAAGAATCTTTGTGACATCATGGATTATCTTAAGTGCTCACATCCTGAGGAACTCATTCCTGTGTGCTAGAATCTATCATGATACAGTCCTGCATTTCTTCTTATCAATATTTTTGAGTTTCAGGATTAAAACTTAGAAGGTATTAAAATATGGTTTCTGTTTAACCTGGCAGTGTTGCAGGTCCACTCTGTAAGTAAAAGAAGGAAGAAAAGTCTAGTGAATATGTATTTTGTAGTATCCCTGGGGAGTCAGTTGCGTAGGTGTGATACAAATAGGAAAAATGGCTCTCCGGAGAGAAACACGTAGAGGGGAACAAAGAGAAAACTTTTTGGCAGGCCGAGGGGTTTGCTGCTGGCTGCTTGGCTGTGCAGTGCCATTGTTTGGGGGCAGAGCACCTGCTCGAGCCTCCTCTGCAGCTGGAAGCAGGCAGGTTTGTTGAATGCTCTAATTGCTGGTAGGCATGAAAGGATTGCCTGGAAGATTGCTTCCTAGGCTGTCCTTTGATGTTTCGTATGATCTGGAAGCTGAGATTTTATGGGTTTTTTTTCCTTTATCCATCTTACTAATAGGTGAGAATCCAATCTCTCCTCTCAGCTTTCATTGCAGAAGGTATCATGGCACATTCAGTGCGACTCACCGTGTCGTGGGCCAAAAAACTCCTTTTATCTTTTGAATAGATTTGTAAAACACAAGCACAGCCATCCCAGTCCGCGTTCATAAAGCACTATTAGTGATGGGTTCAGTTCATTGCAGGGGTCTCTGGGCTGGAGAAATGCTCTGCTGTGAACACCAGCTTTGTCAAGTGCTATGATGAATCCCTGGATAGGAATTTTGGATACAATCATTTTAATGCATATCATGAATCTTGGACTGCAGTTAGAAAAGATTTCTTGTTTAATTCAAATTATGTTAATTTATAAGCCAAATAATTTGAATATAAACCACAAGTTTTGCCTTTTCAGCAGAATTGGAATAGCAGAGAACTGCACTGAGCCTTAGTATTTTGGAGGTCCTCTTTTTGCAAATAAATACAAGGCATGACTAGTGCACTATTAAGTACTGTAATAATTTTAGATTATAACTAAAGCTACAAACAGTTCAGTGTGTTATATTTTGTTTCCAGAAATTTGCAAATTAACAGAGTAACAAAAAAACTCTGTAATAGGCTAAATGATAAGTTTTTACTTACTTCTTTTACTAAGAAATGCCTAGCTGAAGGAAATTGCGGTGCATTACTTTCACCCCTGTAAGCTGTCACTATCAGCTTTCTCTTGAGAAGGTGAACTATTGCCAACATACTTGGAAGTCCCAGAATAAACGTCTCTTGTCCCAGTAGAACAACCTTCCTCAATTGAATTTGGTTTATGTCTCCCCTATGGTGCAGAATTCATATTCAGATCCACCACTTGCAAAGTTCAGGAGTGCTTGGAGCGTGTGCCTTCAAATCAGAGCCTATTTTACTTTCTAATGAAGAGTTGAGAGTTCTGCACAAGAAATTTAGGTCTGTTAAATATGGCCGTGCAGCGTAGTGTCTGAAACTTATAAAGATAAGTATTGATTTAGGCTTTATTGGAAATTAAATTGTGGTTCTTGAACCTGTTGTAAAAATGGTGAGAAAACCTTCAAGGTATCCATATGCCATTTTTATGTTATGATTTACTGAGTTATGAATGGAATTCCCTTTTTTTTTTTTCTTTTTTTGAATTGGATCCTTTGTTTTTTCAGACTGTATGTTTTGGGATTCTATTTTTTGGAATGCTGAGACATGTCAGTCTTGATCTTTATAGCTGCCTTCTTGAGTAAGCTGGTTCCAGTGCCTGTGGTCAAGGCTGTTAAACTTCCATTGGGATTTGTCATGGTCACTGTAAATTACACCAGCTTCCCAACTTTCCCTTCTGAGGACAGAGAGTGCATATTTTGTCTTGTGGTGTAAGCAAGGAATATATTTACATGTCTACGCCTTGGCCTCCAGTTTTCATTTTGCTGTGACACAATGAAGTGTTTTAAATACCATGCCTGGAACTTTGTTTACTTGGCCAAGAAGTCAAGTCTGTTGCTTTTATCTGTGCAACCGAAGTGTTTATCAGGTTTCTGTATGAATCATGCAGTGTGTTAAGGAACATTTTGCACAAGTGTTTTATTTGAGATGTCTTTACAACCAAGTTTTGATATGCTAAATTTTCCATTTTCCAAGGGTATTTTAAGTCCAGGAAATTCTGCCCCCCCCCATTTCCAAATTTAACATGCCTATCTTGGTACTTATAGTTCTGTGTGTGCAGGTATCTGCCTCAATAAAATTAATTCATTCTATGTTATACTTAACTTAGTGAGCATGAATATCTCAGGTGTTTGGAGGCAGGGTTGCTAATATACATACCCTTAGGATGTAAATACTTCAAGGGAATAAAATCTGTATGATTGTATTACTCAGGTCTCGAGGAGAAGGTTGAGTGTTTGGTTCACCTCCCTGTTCACCAAACAGCAGAAATGAGGCACTTCTCAGACTCAGGCTGGTACAGTCAAGGGCATAAACAAGTCCTCGTGTTCAAATCTGAAAGGGAAAAGACTGCAGGTGACAGCCGTGGATCCCAGTGTTTTGGTCACTACTGGTGACTCCCTACTTAGTGGTGTAAATGCAGAGGGGTCTGCTGCCCAAAAGCTGCTGAGTGATGGCCCATGCAATGCAATGCCTGCATTTGCAGGTGACCTCCTCGGCGTTCATCTCCAAGTCACCATCTTAAGGGTGACACATGAGTCATCTGGAAAGAATGAGGTGACTAATTCATTTTGAGTGGCTGTGGGTTTTGTGGCCTTCTACAGGGAGAAACAATGTGTACTTGGTCATACCCCTGCAGGCGAGTTTTCAGACATCTCTTTGATAGGGATCAAGTCTTGCTGGATTGTTTTCTTAGGCTTATTCTGATTTAGCCTGTTGAAAATAGTCACAGAATAACCACAAGTTTTATATCAGGTAGACATACAATTACGTCTGGGTTTTTTTCCTTCTTGGTGGGTATTGGTGACATCACTTAAATGTGTCTCTGCGTGGAATTTCATTTTTGTAGGAAGTGTTCAGAACTGCAGCAGAAATTGCACTCTGAAAATGAAGAAGGAAATTAAATGTGTGAGATTAGAATGATTTTGTGTTGAGAGCTTGATTTATTCAGACAAAACTCCAGGAAATTCAAAATCTTAGCCTCAGTTGACATCCATCAGTCAAACCCTTTTCACAGGAGTAACACTAGTAATCATAAAAACAAAAAGGTGTGAGATACAAGCAGAGTGTGAGTCTTAATGATCCAGAACCATAACTGTACTCTAAATGAAACTTTTTGTATATTATTTCCTCAAGAAAGTGTTAAGGGTGAGGAATAGAAGATGATATCCTAACATATTACAGTGTTACGCACGTGACCGCGTGGCTAATTTCCAGTTTAAAAAATGGTTTACAAACATATTATGTTAAAAAACAAAGTATCTTTCATCCCTTATGAAACTCTGGAAAAAATTATTAAGATCAAATGTAATAAACGCAGTCACTGTATTTGAAAGTAAGAAAGATTCTGAACTGAATCAGTGTTGCCTTGAAATGGATTGTATTTTTTTTTTGCTATGTCTGTTGATTTGTGGTTAGGCAAGCTACAGGAGCTACTGTTAAGGAATTCTAAAGGAGCTTAAAGTAACCCCTCAAAACAAGAAAATATTTTCAGGAAGGTTTTGACCAGCAGTCAAACAAATCTTACAAACATTTTATGTGTAGTAGTCAGTATTTCATTTATGATGCTCTTCTGAATATATTTTATGTTAAGCAAATCACTGTTCGATTCTACAATTAGAGCATATGGGGAAGGTTCTAATGGACAGACCAATTAAGAAGCTTTAGGGTCCACCTTGAAGTGTCACTTTGTCACAGCCTGGAGAAATCACTAAATTCTTGTGACCAGGGGTGTTGTGACGGAGTCTTGTGCACCAGCAATCCACAGGAAAGTTTAGGATTCAAAGTATGTTTTAATTTAATGAACGTTACATAATTTTCCATGCAGTTAGCAAATCTGATTGTATCAGTTTAATTCCCTTTATGAGCTGGTCCAAACACTATAGGAGAGGAGGTAATTATAATAATGGAGAAAAAGAATAAATCAAATAAATATTCATAATGTATGTAGAATTTGTTTTTATCCCAATCTATTATTTGCATCTGGGTCAACTTCCACATTGTTCTTGTCCTGATAACCCTTTCTTTTTTGTGTGTGTGTGTCTCACCCTCTGTGTAGGACTGGCTCATCACATCCGTAATCTCCTAACGAGAGCTGCAGCCCTGTACTTGGAGGCAGATGACAAAAGCAGCACCAAGCCAGAAAACACTCTGCTTCTGTCCTTGCTCGACATTTTGCAGTGCGTGCTGGCGTACACAACGAGCATCGTGCGCCAGACCTTGCAGGTATGGCATTCATTTCCTGGGGCCGTGACCATCTCAAACAATCTCTTAGATAACTTCAGGGAGATTCCCACTAGGCTGAATTTACAGAGTTTTTAGTGTGGTGGAAACTCAATTTGCTGTCCAAGTTTCTTCTTGAACCGCTGCAAGTCGTGGTGTTGGTAGGACATCCTCTTCCAAAGAAGACATCCTCCTCCTTAAAAATAAAGCACAAGAAGATGCCATGCAAAGAATTTCATGTAACTCTCTTCGTAACATATCAAGAAGTAGTGTTTATCTTTTTTTAGACATAATGTTAAGCTAACAAATTTTGCTTCGTTTTCAGATGATCTTCCGAATTTTTAATGTAGTCAAGTTTTTTGTTTGCTTGTTTCTGGGTGGAGTTGGGTTTTTTTGTTTGTTTGTTTGTCTTTTTTAAAAAAGAAGGCTTAATGTAAGAAGTTGGTGTTGAAAATTGAGGGGTTTTTTCTTTTTTCTACACTGATTTGCACAGTCAGCCATGTTATTAACCAGATATTTCACTGGGAGATTTTTTGGCGTTTTTTTGTTCATTTGTTTAATTTTTGGAAGACAATGTAGATGTGATGATACTATATGTGGTCTTTTTTGAGTCCTCTGTTCACAGGTTATGTAATGGTTTTCTTATCTAAGAATCACTTTGTAAATCAAATCTTGCAGACTAATTGCTGATTGTCATATTTTTGGCATCACTCCATGGAATTGCATGGAGAGACATAAATTCAGTATTTATGCTCCATATAATGGTGTTGAGGCTACTTTTTCTGGAGGACACGTGAGGAAAGAGGATCATCTTGCACATGGGTTGGTAATATTAGTCAAACTGAAGGGTTTTATTCAGGTACGAAATTAAATCTATTCATTCAAAGCCAAATTCTGTTCTGGCTTTACTTTTGTACATCAGTTGATTGATGCACTAAAACTCCAGCTCCAGTTTTGTCTTAACTCTTGTCAAAGTAATCTGCTTTGCCCTGCAAGGTTAGCGAATAACAAGAAGCAGCTGGAAAAGTGAGTTTCGGAGCACAGCTCTGTCCTGTGCCCCTTAAAAAATTAATGTTGCAATGGTGTTACTTGCCTTGGCTTGCTCCTTTTGCCAATACTTGTCCCAAGGCCTGAGAGTTCTGCAGGTGCATTGGTGCATGTGCCCTGTTGAAGGATGGCCATTACCTACCGACTGCAAAGTGTTCCACTACCCATGCATCACTAAATGCATCACCAGTGTTATTCTTGGACTGCTTTATAGAGATCTGCTGAATAAGATAAAAAAGGAACTTGAAAAGGAGAATCAAATTTTTCTTGTGTGATCCATTTTTGACTTTTACAAAAGGTAGTACTGCCACTTGAATGCTTTTTATTTAAGCATTTTATGTGTAAAGTGATAACCTTATCCAGCTGCATAGTGAAGGTGGCTTACTTCCTTTTCTTAATTAATATCCAATTTTTGCTTTTCTCTGCACTATGCCTATTTTCCCTTCTTGGGCTTCAGCATTCCAGATCATTGTGGTGAATCTCAGTGAGGGACACACCTGTGTGACTTATTACCTGGAGAAACAGCTCTCCAGTTCTCTTTAATTTCAAAATCTTTTCCAGAAGAAAGGCACTGTCCTTTCAACTCATCAGTACCAACAGTGGAGCTTGAGCAGTAGTGCCTCCTGCCTCAGGGCACTTGCTCCTCTGTTCAGTTAACCAAATGAAAATCTTCAGGTATTACACTTGGATGGTGATTTTTGGGATCGTGCTATAAATGAAACAGGAAGAAATTATTTTAAGATGTCTTTCTTAGACAAAATGTTTACTTTTCCCTCTAGCAGATTGACTGTACAGGGACATGGTCCAAAGCCAGTGCAAGATAATGATGTTAAATGAAAAATCTTGCAAGCCAAATTTTCTGGTGCCCTAGAGCAGGGATGGGTCATAAATAGGGCTGCCTAGGGTGGTGGTGTGTCCTGATTGAGGGGAGATGACAGTGGTCAGAATTAAGTGGTAACAGTTCTTCTTACAGACTTTGGTCACTTGAAGACTTTATTATTCCTCATTCAAAAATAATTTAAATTGTAGTGATATATTGCAAATATTCCAGCAAAATTGGACAATACTGATGAGACTCCTAAATTTTCAGTTGCCTTTATGTTCTTGGCTTGAGTGGCAGGTAAAATTGTACCTGATAAAGTGGAAAAAAAAACCCCAGTTGAACATTAGTGTTAAAATAGGTATGTCATGCTGACAGAAATTACAAATGCATAAAACATTTATGACTTTTGAGGTACCTTTTAGACGTACAGTTTATTGCATCTTGCCAAAGAAATGTCCTGTAGATCAGTACGTTCAGCCTGGGCAGAATGGGCATGACAGTATGAATCCCTCCTGCTTGGTGTTCATTGTCACAGACCCAGGGAGTGTCACGGCTCCTTGGGAGCCCCGGAATACAGAACTCGAAAAGAGTGTGTAAGTCTCCTTCAAACTCCCATTCACGCTTTGACCACCTAATGGACCTAATTTGTTCCTCATAATAGAGCAGTCACCGAGGTTGCTTTTGATTTTTTTCTCTCTTATGAAGGCCCAGAGATCCGGCACAGGAGGGGACACGCAGGCTGCCGAAGACCTTCTCCTTGTCAATGAACCCCTAACGGCCCTAATTAGCTGGCTTATTCAACTGGTGAGAACTTGTTTGTTTGTAAGCCTTTTGGAACCCTTGCTGAAGTTGGAATTATTCAACTGAATTCAACATCTTAGAGCTCTGTGTGCTCGTTTTGCATTGTTTATAAGCTCCCACCTAGTACCGTAGGGCTTGTAAAAAGTTGGAGGTCACAGTGGCTTGCGAGTCACCAGTGGTATCAATCTCTGTGCCAGGCATAGAATTGGGATGAGAGCCAGATTCTCAGTTTGGATACATATGTATAGCCAAATTTAGCCTTCAGAATGCACTAATGGTCACTGCATAGGGAAAGGACGATATTCAAAACTTGAAAACTACCATTAAAAAAAGACAGTAAATGCAAAATTAATTTGCAGCGAGTGATGCCTTGAAACATTATTTTCTCGGGTTTGAGCCTTCTGAGTTTTCTCGAGGGTTGGTTTTATTTGAACATGACCCTGAGGGATTTATGAGTGGGAGTGGTCCCTGGTGATCTGTAACCATCTTTGAAGTGTGTCTGGTTAAAGGCAGCCCTTTCCAGGGTTCAGCAGATGCTGCAGCACTGCACTGAAACCTCTGTGAGTGCTGCGTCGTGGCCCTGATGGGTCCCATCAGTTCAGCCTCCAGCATCCTCTGCCAGCGACCTGTGTGGAGTCCATGGCGGATGGTTTGTGGCACAGGGATGCTGCTTGAGCTGCACAGGGCTTTTGGAGGCCACATCAGCCTTTTGTGCAACATAAAGCCCTTCAGAGGGGATGTGAGGATTTCCCTGGGGCATATCCCATCTCCTTTCCAGGTTATTTCACTCAGATTCACTGGGTTCTCTTCCAGACCCAATTTTTCCCCATTTAAACAGAGGGTTTCAGGTGTTTTGTGATATCAATAGTGTGGTCCTTTGACTATCTTTTGCACTACCTGTCATCTATTTTGGGAAGGTGTGTGATGCCTTTTTTTATTAATTTTTAGCATTATACTTGTTGCTAAGTCTTCCTTTGAGGGATTTATTGAAACCAGCTATTGATAAAGGCTTTTTGGAAATGTTCACTGAATGACATAAAACAAAGTGACTGAATTTCAACTATATAATATTTCATCTTTTAAATTATTTTAATTTATTTTTTATCAATTTTTTAAATCTCTATATATGATAAATGGTAGGATATGAAGAGATGCAAATGTTCCTTTAAAGTGAAACTAGTCATAAATCTAAATTCTATTAACTCTCTGAAGAACAGAAAATTAGAGGCCAAGCTTTACTCAGCCTATACCACCTGGAAGTCTTTTATAGGCTTTTAATTAAAGGCTAGGATAATTGTACAGTTAGCATGCACTGATTAGATTGTGACTTGCCCTTGTCTTTCAGAAGCAGGGCTGCAAATTACCACTAGCTTTTGCTTTGTTCTGTACTGCTACAGAATTTGGTATGTATAAAATGATTGTTTTAAGTCTGCCGATTTCAACATACAGGTAAAGAATAAAGACATTGGTGCCACTATTTTTATTTTTTTTTTTAAATTTTGTTAAAGATTTTTGTGAGGGGTTTTCTCTTGTAATTAGTATGTTTTTTTCTTTACGAGCATTACATACGTGGGCTTGTTTGGATCTATGAAAGTTATTTCAGCTGGCTTTGTTAAATTTTATTTTTAAACTATTTTTTCCCATTTCTGTATTAAACATTTCCTGTTAAGGCTGGAAGAGTTTGAACAGTGGAATAATGATTTTAGCATTTAGGATCCACTTGTTTAAAATGGTTTATGCTCTGATCTCTTCCGTGGTTGTTCTCTGTATTCATTGGGCTGTGTGGCTGCATAACCCCTTATTGCTGTTTTGAGGCATTCAGTTCTTTGTGAACTTTATTTTCTGCAGATCTTAAATTTTGAGCTGACCATTACTTTAAGATACTGAGTTAAAATCTTTTTCTCTGGTTTGCCATTTCTACCTATCTTACTGTATTTATAGTTTCTTATGTCAGAGAATTCAATATTTAATCCCATGATCATTATGCCCTTAATTGACCACTAAGAGGAAAATAAATTGAGCATTTAGTCTTCTGCTTGGCACTTCTGTGTTTAAAAGTTAATTACGCTTATCTTTGGTGGTAATGTTTCTTCGCTTAACATAAATGTAATTTCAATACTATACTGAAATTTGCAGCAATTATAGAAGATATAAAACACCTTCTAATTTTTGATCTACCCATTATAGTGAAAAAAAAAATTGTGTTTACTTACTTTTGAAATCATTTCAGTGTGGATTTTCAGAAACTTTCAGAAACCTGCCAGTGCCTGTAAAAAAAGAGTTTAATTCCCTGTAGGTCCCCGATTTAGGTCTTAGGTGTAGACCGTCCAGTTTTCTTCTGCAACCTACCAGAGTGCTGGGAGAGAATATTTCTTAACTTCTGGTGGTCGGCTTCTTCATTATAATATTCTGTGATAATAATATACATAATATTACTGGTAAAATCTGCAGTTGGTTCCTGTGCTCTGTGTGTTAGTGTTGGAAGTCCAGCTAATCATGTGCAAATGCAAAGAGGACAAACAGGGATGTGGATGAAGGAGATTCTCTCTTCCAGGTCCTTTCTGCCTCTATATTGCCCTGACTCTAAGGCTGTGCCCAGGGTTCATTTTCAGAGCACAAGAAGGTATTTGCCAATGAATAATGAAAATGAATGCAAAAGAATGATAACCCTGGAGACTGTAGCATTTCATTTCACATTTCTTAGGAATACAGACTGTTCCATAATCAGAGTGGAGAGATAAAGTTTATTTCCTGTATTGTATAATGTATTGCTGTTATTGTATTTGAGATGTTACCTGGAAATTATATTTGAAGATTTCTCTCATATAGAGCTACCCTAAAAAACAACAACAACAACAAAAAGCCCCAAACAAACCCACAAGGGGAAATAAGAATATGTTATCACATACACAGAGTTTCAGAATGAGGATTCAGTTTCTTGACAATTAGTCTAGATTAAAATGAACTGAAAATGCACTTATATTTTAAATATTTTCCCTTAGGTAGGAGAATGACAATTTTGCCCTAAGTCAAAATATAATGTCTTATTTTTTAGTTTAAAACTGTGCATATTTGCTAATAAGAATAGCACAGTAAAGCTAGCAGATTAATAGTGATGTTTTGCGTTTACATTTTGTTCGATGTTTGCAAACTCATCTTCCCTATACGTCCCAGTGGTCCTTCCTTTACAGCACATTCTGCAATCACATTAGTGATCTAATGGATATCTGTATCTTATCGTAATAAACTCTGTGTGTGTAACCTCATTAATGCACTGAAACAGTGTCCCCTCTGGGTGACGCAGACGGTTTCCTTGTAACTCCAAAATTAGATGCCGTGACAACTCCAGCAGTGTGAAAACTGCCACTTCATCTCCAATGATCACAGGCTTCTCGCAGCGGTTTGCAATTCATGAACGTGCAGCAACTCCGTCCAAAATGATGGCATTTTTGAGAACAGGCTGCAGAAATAGAGATGTGCAATAACAAGGAACTTCCTGCTCTTCAACACGTTAAAATACACAAAGCAGGTTCCTTCTAGAAAGGAAGAGAAGGAGAATTGTGTGTGTTGTAAGCTTATTTACGGGAAGTTAAAACATGGGCATAAAAATTAGGTAAAGAGCAATACACTGTCTTCATTGCATAAAAGTCTTGTCGTGCCGTAGTATTTATAAATAAGTGAAAAGTAGATCTACAGTTTTGAGTCAGAGGATGGCAAAAATTCTGACCTTAGCTGTTCAGTAATTTATTTTAAGGTGCTGGATTTTCTTCAAGCTATGCACTAGCCCAGAATATTAACAGCTGCACGGAGAAGTACTACTAACATTTCTGCCTTGCCAAAGGGCTGAATCCATAATCCCCCCTACGACTGATAAAGCAAAAGGAAATGAAAGGCCACTCGACTTTTTTCGTGTAAATATGAAATATTAAGGGGCAGATATTTTCCTAGAGTGTTAGAACTCTAGTTTTTTCATGGGTTTCTCCTCCCCTGAAAGAACAAAAAACGTAAGTGGCCGCTGTCATGAAAAATTATAGATGTATTTCAAAGAAATGTACTTCATACTAAATTGAATTTTTATGATTAGAGCAATAATCACGATGTTGTTTCAGCTAATTAAGAGCTGAACCATCCACCCACATTCATTGTTGAGCAATGTGATTCTGTCTTTGCTGTTCTTATTAAACACAAGATATTATTTACTCGAAAGCTGAATTTCAATTCCTTGGTTTTCTGTATTTACAGGTATTTATTGTATTTTCAGTCCTTGCTTTTGTTTTATTCAAATAATTTTCTTCAGACCCCCTACTCTTTACAACCAGTACTAACACTGACTGGCAGCCAATGCTAAATTTCAGGTTACTTGCTTATGACTTTTGACATCTAAATCACTGCTTGTCAGTAGTGAAACAGCAAAACGGTGAGAGTTACAGAGAAAAATGCTGATGCAGGCATATTAAATAGGGACATTGCTGAGACCTTCTCTTCCACCTTAATTATTGATGAACTAGACTGAAGGCCAGTGATTCTCATTCTCTCCAGAGTAAATATGGTCTTTCTGTTCCAAGCTGAGTTTTCTCTTCATACAAGACCTATGCTGCTATTGTTTCACCCTGAATTTTGTCAGGGCAACAGCAACTTGCTCCCCAGGTCTAGGTCATTCCAAAGCTCCAAGGGACTCTGAGGAAGCAGAAGAGCCTGAAGTACAACAGAGGGTGAAGGACTTCCTTGGCATTTGTGATTGCACAGTGTGGTGTCATGGTTGGGATCCCTGGAGGGACACCTGGAAAGCCCGATACCCTGTGGAAAGCAAGCCTGTGTGATGCCAAGACACATTGGATGGAAAATTTCCTTTCATCAGATGGAAAGGGTCTTCCTTTCTCTTCCTGGGAACCAAAGAACAACAGCAGCAATGATAAATGGTTGGACATGCCAGGAGGAGATAGGCACAGCCATGAGCACGGCCCCTCCTCACCGGGTGCAGCAACGGGGGGTTGCTGCTGAAATCAGCCTCCCTTGGGAATGATGCCAACCACATGGACTTGCCCATTTGCTTCCTTGACAGTCATGTACCAACTTCTTTCAAGTTGAGAAGAGCCTCTAAGGTTCAAGGAGCTTCATGCGTTTCTTCACACAAGTTTGGTGTAGGGGCCGTTCTCTACTGAGACTGGCACCTTTGCACTCCTCTGATATTTAGGGAATACCTCAGAAAAAGACCTTGGGAGCAGTCTCTCTTGGAAGTATGGCTGTTGTGGTTACTGACTAAACATGGCATTTTTGTGCTTGTGGAACCCAGGGAACTTGTCTCAACTGCAATACCCAGGCAAGAAAATATCTGTCCGAAACTTTCACGGATTTTTCATTTTTAGCTTTGGTTAGCCAACAAACAATATGGGAAAATTGAATCTAGTCCTTGTACTGTGATTTCCTTCAGGGAGTGGTTGATACACCTGTCTACAGTGATTTAGTAACAAGCTGTAAGTCAGAATGCTGTTTTTAAAAGGTGTGAGAGACACACGTCAAAGTAGCTTAATTTGTCCTGCCTTTATGTCTAATGGCATTTTATTCAGTGAAATACAAGGTAGCTCAAAGCCCCAAGTGAGATCAGTGGATTCTTTTTTAAACTTGATAAGGATTCAAGATACAAGCGGAACTATAAAGGTTGTTGCTATTTATAGCTTTTCCTGCTTTTTAGCCTTGCTGATTTTGTTGATGATGTTATTAGGTAATTCTGGATGTTGGAAAGGAAACAATCAAATAGGTGCCATTGAAACTGGAATGAAGAAAAACCATACAGGAAAACGGAGGAAGAAATAGCTGCTGTGGTCCTGTCACTTGCACAGTATTAGGTCAAATAGAATGTGATATGTCTTGGGGCTATGTATTCAGAGATTACATCTCAGTTCAGTCTTTTTAAACAGCCAACTCTATTAAGCTAGTGGAAAACAGGATTGTATTTGCATGCAGGTCCCTGGGGAATTGCTGCTTGAATATTTGAGGGGTGTATGTCTGATGATGTGTTCAGATTGCTTTAAAGTGTCTGCATGGGTTTTCCTTAAAATGAAAAAAACTCTGGAGATTCATACTGCAGATTAAATAAGTAATCACTATTGAAATTGTTGGGCATATTATGTGAATAGTTGGACAGATTATGTAAATTGTTTCCTTTTTTTTGTCAGTAAGGATAGTCTGTTAGCTGTACTTTAATCTAGCTTCTTTGTATGTAAATAGTACTTTCGGAATTAAAAAAATGAGGTGTTTTTACACTTCTATACCTAATTGGTTTAAAACCACTACCAATACATTTTGTGCAGATCATAGATTATAAAGTGAGAAAAAGCTATTGGAATAATTTAGTTGAGGATTGTCTATAACACAAGACAGGACTTTTCTAAATTAATTCCTTCTTATGGTAAATGGGTGTGTTATTTTTTTAGAAAAAAAAATAATTTTGTGATATTTGAGTTGCCTTTGATGGAGAATCTGCCTCAGTTCTAAGAAAGTTGTTTCACGGTTAATCACTCTTATTAAAGAGAGAAAGAAAAAAAATGAAATCAAAGTATTATCTTCCTTCTCATCTGAATTGCTTTGTCTAAAGTTTTGAGCTGTCGTCTCTTGCCAGTCCTTTGCCAGGTAAAGGAATTAACCAATCCTCAGCCTGCCTTTTCTCCCATGTAACTGAAAGGACATGATCAAATGCCCTTTCACCCTGCCTTTGATACTTCAGAGACATTGAATTCCATCACTCCTTTCCTGTTAGGTTTTCCAGGGTGTCATCTGCTTGCCAAGAAACCTCTGTGATTTCTTTCACTGGCTTTCATGAGCCCTCTGTGCTGAAAGTAAGCATTGCATTCCTGCTGTTGTTCCAAAATGTCATTGGCAGTGCCAAATAAAGGCAAAATATGATATAATATCTCTGCTTGTTATTTCCAGATTGTATTTTCAAGAGAAATATAAATAATTTTGATAGCGGCGTTATACTATCAGAAGCTCATTTAAAGATGATTACTAGTCATGTCCCTAAATCTTGCTTCCCAGGAAAGAATTTGCCATCCCATTGCAGAGCCTGCTGCAGTGTCTGATCTTTGAAGGAGTGCAGAAAAGCTGGAATCCAGGAAAATATTTAGCATCTTCAAAATTTACCTCCTAATGTGACTCCTTAGAATTCATTAAAGAACTCAGTAGCCTGTGCTCTACCTCAACCAGAGGCCATAGGTTTGATTTAGAAATAACTAATTGAAATTTTATGGTGTGCATGATGTCAAAGATCAGACACCATGGCTATAATAATACTTTCTGCTCTTACTACTCCTGTTTAAAGCAGAATGAAATAACGTATTTGGGAGCAACATTTCCAGTGCTGTTTTGATGTTGCTGTAGAAGGGCTATTTGACAGAATCATAATGGAGACATCGCTATGCTGTTGCTTAAGAGCAGATATATTTTAATTATATTTTCATCACTCTATTAAGCCTAGTTTAATGGAATTCTGAGTCAGTCAATTAGAAAGGATTCTTTCCTGGCATAATGCAAATGTTACTAGTCCTCCAAATCCCCAGTGATACGTAATTTTTCTGAAATCGGAATTTGATTTTTGTTTGTTCATTTTTTGTTCATTTTTAGCTTCCCAGTGAAGATGCTGAAATATTTGTGAGTGCCTTGCAGTGTTTGTCATTGCTGGTTCAGCTGTATGGAGGGAACAATCAGGAGAGTATGTCTCCAGAAAACATGGACAGCTTTGCTGAAGTACTGAAGTCCAAAAAAGATACACGACAACTGAAGCTTTTGTTGAGAATCATAAAGAGACTGGTGAGTTGACATCTAAACTTTTTCAAAGTCTGTGCGGGGGTTTTTTTACATCAGTAGGTAATTTTTTTTTGGCTGTTTTTTTCCTCTTAAAGGAAAAAATATTTTAAAAGTAGTTTGAAAACAAAATATGTGAAGTTGAATGTCATGTCTTTGAATTTCACTTCTCTGGAGAGGATTGCCTTCTACACTTAAGACATCTTGCAGAATGATCGTTGGAGTTCTCCCATTTCAGTTAACCATTCAGCTATTTAAATAGCTCATGCTGTTTATGTATTTATTTAGTAATTCATCTCTATGAAGTATGGGAACAATTTTCTGAATGTCTTCCAAAAGAACTGTAGAATTTTGTAGCATTCAATAACTGTTCAGAACCACAGCAGCTGATTTCCTGGTGAGTAAAATGTCATTTTCCACCTGGACTAGGTTTGTGCATAGGCTGTTGAGTCCTCATTCTCACCGAGTGAGAGGTGATCCTCCTGCCAGACCATTGGAACTTGTCTTGCTGTAAAAGAAATATGAATATATAAAATTAAAATTGATACGATGTTTAGAGTTTTAAAGACACTTCCTATGATGTTTAGCTTGTACCTCTCCTTCTTTTTGTGAGTAATTGTTGTGCTGTGTAGAACTGGCTTTTGCTTTTCCCCAAAAGCAACATGGGAAAAGAGGCAGCAAAGTGTGAAGAAAGGAAAGAGAAATGAGGTTGCAATATACATGTCTAGATTATTTAATTTTAGCGTAGCTACAGACTTGTTTCTTTCTCTCTATTTCAAAGACTCTGGTTCAAAAGTTGACCTCTTGTGCAGGGTATTTCACACAGAAACTTCTGTTGATGCTCTTAAGAGACCAAAGCTGTGCTGTCACTTTGTGAATCTTGCACCTTCCCGTACTTTTAGTTCCTGTGCTCTCCTTTGTATGCCTGGTACTTGTTATTTATAATATCAGGCATAGATTTTCTGTGATTATTTTAATGAGATCATAGGATTTCTTTTGAAAGCAGGGTTCATAGATAATTTGACAGGTTATTTAATAAACCTTATGTTATTTCTCTAAACCTTAAAAAGTCCTGTTCCGAGGAGATGATTATCTTGTCAAAATTGTCACAACCACAAAAGACATTGAAATATAATCATATCTATTTAAGGAGTCAGCCTACATCAGATGAATTTTGAAGCCTAGAGCAGTGTTTTTCTTTTTTTAATATCTGAGCAATATTTTAATAGAGGGATCGGTAAATGTGTCAATTTTCATTGTTGCCAATCAGTGTTTATGCAGAGCCTCTTCTCAGTTTGTGGTCACATTAACTTTGCTGGTACAGGCACGGGTGCTGTGTTTGTAAGACAGGAATGTACAAAAAGGACTCCATGTGCTTATGCTGTAGGTGCTCTTTAGCATGTATTGCTGGAAATAAGGAAAAGGCATCGCAGTTCATCTTTATCCACGTGTTTCACATGACCCCAATGAGCCAGTGGAGGGATGTCTCAGTTTCAGAGTCTTCAATTTAAAGCATATCAGAGAATTTGTTGATGTACAAGATGACCTTACCTTGCTGAAATGGAAAGTGGTACCTATGTGTCATTATTATTTAGTCGTGTTAATCCATTGGGTTGTATCTCCAGTATGTGGAAGGTTTTTTTGAAAACAGTTGGAGATTTGGTTTGAGTTTGGTTTTGTTCAGGTTTTTTAATGGTCACTGTGAAATTTGACCAGCAAATTGACTGCAGGGCAATGTAAACTTCTTGCAACACTTTGTTCACTGGTCGTTTTCCTACAATTTTGTTGCATTCATTGGTTAAACAGAAATAAAGGGCACAGGCCAGACTTTGACAGACTTATTAATGGAATTGCTATGAGCAGCCCTTTTAACAGGCTTTATTTTGTTGTAAAAAGAAGTCATTAGGAATGAAAACCAGAGAAAATACGCTTTGAGCTAACTTTTATAATTGTGTAAGGATCACTTAAAAGCTTTAAAGAGGCAGCATTGACTGTCTTCTTTCTGGATTTTTTCGTAATTACCTCTAAGCCTTCAAAGCTTTTGGCTCTGTCAAGCCCAGGTTAACCAGTCCTTTTCAAGAATGTTCTCTCACTGACGTTGATATAATGGACAGAAGCTGAATAAAATAACTGAATCAAAGGAGCAGGGTTTGGGGGAGTTTAGGGGTGTTTTTTAGGTTGGGGATTTTTTTCCTTCAGTCTCTTGTTCTGGTTGCTTCAACTTGGGTTAGACAATACTGCTATTCAGAAATACTTAATCTTTTTTTAGTAGCATTTTTATAACTCATCAGTGGCATCAGAGAGTGATCTTCTGTCATTTTTGTTGTTCGGGAAGCTTCTCCTGCCACTTGTCATGGAAATCACTATCTTATCACTCCATCTCCTGTGTGAAGATGTAGTTCATCTTATTACAGTCCAGTAAATTATCTAGATTGAAGTATTTCTTTCTGAAGCAGAAGAAATTTTCATTTGGGAAGCAAGAAGTTCAGGTTTTTCCCGCTTTACTGAAGATTTTTTAAATTTTTTTCCCCCCAGAGGAAAAAAATCTACCTGCCATATCAATTTATCATCTAGTATGTAATGTAAATGCATTTTTATAGAGAACTAGCTAATATCTTTCCACTGGACATATAATCACTGTGGGATTACAGCTCAGTGCTCACAAATAAAATCTTTCATCTTTCAAAACAAGAGAACACTCTTTTTTATTTCCATGTAATAAAGGAAAAATTCCTCTGAGAAAAATGAGTAAAAATCAGGCTTTAACCTGCAATTCTGCACTCACTGTGGAGAGGAAACTTTTGTTCTGTGACTTTTCCCTTAAGTACTACTCAGAAAGGATAACGAGTTCTACCTTAATCACACCTTTTTTCTTCTGATTGTCTTGGCAGAATCTCATTTTCACTAATTTGTGTATCACAACTTTCAAAAAAGTTGTTTCTCCTTTATTTGTGAGCAACTAAAACATTTAGGACGTCATCTGCCTTTCAGATACCCCGTATAAGGATTTCTCAAATAATTTCAGGCTGCGTAGTAAAACCATTAAGGTTGGAATAATATTGCTGGAGCTGTGGCAGAGTTCCATGCAATTCCCAGGGGCAGCTGTTTTCCCATGGCCTTACAAGGCTGCAGGAACCTGTTGGTGAATCTCGTACTAGTACAGTACTCCCATAATCTCAAATTAAGTGCAGAAAAACTTCTTACGCATCTTTCTCATGATCTGAATCTTTTAAGCGGCCTTTAATCAATTGCATTAAGTACCAAGGTAATCCATAACGTGCCATTGCTCTAAGGAATAATTTTATGCAATTTGTTTGTTAAAGTGTGAACACAATACTCGCTTGTGGCTTAAATTATGCTTGTGTTTAAAATTCAAGTGACTCTTACAGGAACAATTTCTCTCGTTCATTAGGGTTAATCTTTTACTTTCAAGTTGTCACTCAGCTTGCATTCCTTCTTTATAGACCATCTTTTGTTGGCTTCAGCCTAAGAGGATAAGTACTTAAGACATTATTTTACATATATATATGTGTGTGTGTGTGTGTATATGCATATATATAAAGATGGAGGATTTCATTAAATAAACAACTGAAGATCCCCTCAAAGTAGAAAAAGCTAATCAGCATAAAGATACATTATGCAGATCATAACAGGATGAGTTCCTCAAAATCCTCTGAAACAAATACATGGTAAGAAGAATAATACATCTTCATCCTTCCCATTCTGCGGGGAACCTCCTTCTGTTTGCACACTCAGACAGGGTTTTTTTTTAATGGTTTTAATGAAATTGGAGTCTCTCCAGAGATGAGAGATGGGGACGTCTCCCATGCCCACTGTGACTTGGCAGCACTTCCAGACCCCACCGTACCCTGACAAGCAGGATGGGGGAATTGCCTTGAATACAATTTAAACAGCAGATAAGCAGTATTTAAATAAAAATAATTCAGTGGAATTTAAAGAATTTCACAGTTTGGTAGGTGTAGTTCTCTTGTGGCGCAGCCCCTCTGGAGCACTTTGTTGTTTACTGAACAGGAAATTGAACCAATATTGATTAATTTATCTGAGTGATTTGGATTAATTTTTTTGTTTTAGTCTCACTGAAGCTGCATTTTGGACTTAATGTTCAGTTTGTGATATCATACAGACTCTACCAAATGCTCATGGAAATTAAGCATTTTACTTTCATCCTTGAAACCTGATGGAAGATTTTTTTAAGGTTAATAAAGCATTTTTAGTAGCACTAAGAAGGAAAATATCTGATTAATAGAAGTGTGATTTTTGTATAGTCAAAACTTAATAGTATTTCAATTTCTTGTCGCACATTCAACAAGCAATACTAAGTCCTAGGTCTAGGTTATTTAATTTATAATTATATACTTGATTTTAAGAATAACATAGCTTTTTGAAAAACACTTTTTAAAGTGTTGTGTGAAAATGTTATTTGTATGTTTAGTAATAATTAGGATATCCAGATGTGAGAGGGTGCTGAAGATGATTAAAATCTGAGATCCCATGGCAGTCTTTATAATAATATGCATGGTTAATTTTACCTTGACTAGTTAAATTCTGTGTGTTGAAACCCCAGACATAAATTTTAATTATAGGTCTGATAAGAATTTATATTTCTAATCTGAAATGGTCAGGTACTGTTTCAGCTTAGAGGCAATGCACATTGTACCTGTATGTCTGGCTTATGCAGCTTGTGAAGGGCTAAATTCAGGCACATTCGTACTTGGTGTGACTTGAGCAGTGTTTTCAGGATGCTGAGCAGTAGTACAGTATCTTAGCACTGTCCTTGACTTTCTCTTTTTTTTCTGACATTTGCATTCTGTGGTTTTTATAGGAGGAGAGGGAAGAATATTTTGGTATTTAGATTTACACAGAGCACCGAAAGAATTTTAATAGGCCTTTGGCATTTCTGATTAGCCTTCCTTTTAATTTACCTTTATGATTTCTACAATATCCGTCTTTTGGTTGGCCAGAATTCTGAAGTGCAGTAATGTAAAGTTATATACTGATGGGGGTTTTCCCAGTGTTAATCCTTCAGTCTTACGAAATGAAACAGAATAAGGACCCATGGGCAAGTCTTAGTCCCTGATAAAGTCCCTGGAATTCTTCTCTTCCTCCATCTTGTCACTTTTGATCCTGTCCAGAAGTTTTGTAGCTGATAAAAGATTGCAGAAAACTGCTATTTTTTTATGCAAAGCACTAGGTGGTACAGGAATGCTCTGCTTATTTCTTCTTGTATAAAAAAGCAAATATTGAAATCTCAGTAAGACTGTCCAGGCTTATAGGATCACTTATTTCTGCCTGCATCAGAAGCTTCTTCTGCTGTGTGAATTTTGTGCATCTCTGATGACATTTGCTGCTTCAGATGAGTTGTAGAATAATATCAGTTCTGTGGCTGAGAAGACTGGGATGGTGAATAGTAGGGCCATTAATATAATAATAATTTATGTGATACAGTTTATGTCCCTGTGTACCTGTAATTGCAAGCACACTGTACTTTCTTTTTGGTAAGTGACTTGGGATATTCCTAAATCAAAGAGCCAAGAAATTCCTAACAACTATGAGAATTAAAATTTTATTTCAATTGGATCTAAACTGAGACTTTTTTCTCCCCAGCTGGTCACTGGGAGTCCAAAAGCCCCTTCTACTAAAGGCACAAGGCTTCATACAACCTGTGGCAAAATCAGAACACTAATCTTAGTCCTCAGATAACATTTTGCTTAAGAGAATCTATTGATACCCATCAAATAAGGTTGAATCATTAAAACTCTTCTCTTGGCTGGAATGTTAATAGCAGGTTGCACATATTTCCATGTTCTGCAGCATTAATGGGAGCATATGAGGTGTAGGTGCTGCTTTCATTATTATTATTATAACTGAATCCCATTAGTCCTGTAGACTGGGACCTCATTGGGATAAGCCAATCCAAGCATAGTAAAAAGTAATTTCTTGCTCCAGAGAACAACCCAGCTTGTTTCCTGTGTTCAAAATAGGATCAGGGAATGGCCTGAAAATGACTCTCTATAACAGGAAACAATTTGACTCAAAAAGACCATTCTGGATAAAACAGATCCTTGGGCAATAATCGGTTTTGTGCAAACAGGTATGGAGGTTTAATGCATTGCTCCTGATTACTAATATAAAAGTATCTTCATTTTATTCCAAATTTAAATTCTTATGGCCGCAGGAGTATTTTAAAACCCTTGGCCTTCATACAGTCCAGAAACTAAAAGAGCTTTGAAAGGTTTTGGTTGCCCCCATTGAAGATGAGATACAGTTACATGTAAAAAACAGGTTTACAGTGACTTTCTGCAAGCATGTACTTGCAAACCCTTCAACAGCACCTCCCTTTTTCATTACATGTATTCTCTTAAACTCAGTCTCCTTGCTGATAAGTTTACTAAAGGAGATATAGTCTGTTACATTTTATCATGTAAGTAAAATTTTGACCAGGACGAAATCTACTGTAGAGGTTGGATTCTCTGCTGGAAAGGAGTGCTGCATTTTGACTCTTAAATCACAGAGCAGTGGACTGTCAGAGTAAAAGGTTTTGACATCTCCTCTTTGTTAATCTTCAGTGCTCCCTTATTTTCCTTTCTCATGTTTCTATCTATTGAAACAGTAAAAATATTTTTTCAAGTATTGATTTTTAATGTATTTCAACGTCTGCACTTTAACAAGGCATCCAACAAACATCGTGTTTCACTTTGTCTAGATCCTTCCCCTCTTTGTGTTAAAATGCTGGAGCACTGCTGAAAAGCTGGTGTTTTCAAAACCCACATGCAATGAAAGAAAACAAAATACTTACAATTTTTCTTTGGATGTGTCACGCATCTGCTGGTTGGTTAATGTGTTCATTAACAACAAGTACACATATTTAAGGTTCCCCAACAGAGGGCCCATGCTCACATGCCAATCCCTGGCAATGATAACCATAGCTGGGCTTTATGAATGCTGTGCTGCACAATTTCACCTGACTCTGTGATTCGTGTAAGTGTTCTGAAATGAGTTTATGTTTATAAATAGTATTTGTAGTATTGGGGTTAGGCTTTCAGTAAATTCCTACAGAAACTGACCCCCCCCTCCTCCAGTTCAAAGAGCATTTCAATCCAGCATCTTGAGTGATGTAACATCAACATTCTGAATTATGAAGACTCTACTAGTTAAACATTTATAAAGTGCCCAGTGCTGTCACTTCTTTCAACTATTAAAACATAATGTTTTTATATGAACATCATTATAAATTTATAACAGATGTGATTTGTGGCAATGCAGTGCTCTATGGGCTGTGAATTCCTATCCTAAATTTCACATAGCAGGTGCTTTCTCTGGAATGCAGTGCTTAGTTGATGAGTTCATATGATGCAGCATAAGAATATTTCACTATTTGCATGCCAGATCTATCCTGCTTGTACACCTTGCTTTTTTAAACCACTCAGGGCATTTTAAGCATGATGAAGTTGACGTGCAACCCTCAGTCTTGTCAAGAGCAGAGGATTACCTAAATCCTTTAATATCAATAAAGGAGTACATCTTCCAGAAATATGTAGTGCTTGTTAGAAATGGATCGAGAGATGCATGTCATTTTATCCAATAGCTCGAATGATTTAAGTGTGTTGCTTATTTTCATTAGAGCACTGGTCTATACGAGGCAGGTTAGAATTGAAATCAAAGTCACATTAAATCTTTTGCAATCAAATAATTCCCGTGAAAATGAGTACATTAACACATCCCCATGCTGCTACTTTTCTTCAAAGTGCTACTGATATATAAATACTATAAAAGGCAATTTTTAATATATGTGATAAAACAGCAGGTTTTACATAAAGAATAAAGGAAATCGTGGTTTATAAAGGTTAAGGCCCTGTTGTAACTTTAAGCCGATAGTACAGTTTATGCATTTTCAGTATAAATGGGGGTATATTCATGAAATGGCACACAATATTTATTTTCAAAGTCCAGAACTCTAAGGTGGCTGGGAGTGCTTTGTGTGACATATATCCATCAGTTATTTGAGACCTTGACTCTGCTAATATAGCAGTATTTCTTTTACTTCGGTGAGGAAAATCCTTATTGCTGAAAAACAAATTACAACTGTCATTGGAAGACTTAAATAATACACCCTCAGGATTGCTCGCCTGGACTGCTGCTCCACTGAGGGGCTCTGATGACATCAGAGAGATGCTCGTGCAGTTTATTCATGTAATTGTAGCTCCAAGATGAAATATATAATACATTTAATCATGAATGACTTTATAGTCTCTTTCAGTCTCTATGTCACTTTCGCCATTATATTTGTTAGGATCCTTTTCTTTACACATCTTTTATTCTACATTTCCACCTCTACTTATATGGTTTTGATTCTTTGTTCAGTTCCTGAACCAGATGCTCTTATTTTTTCCTTTAAACTTACTTTTTTTTTTTTCTTTTAAATGAAGCTGAAATCTTTGTGACAATGGATGTTGGAGATGGGAGGAGCAAGAATGTTCAAATGCCTACTCTTGTCTTACATTTGGACCACTGCAGGTTTCAACAAAATCTTCTTTTGCTTCTTCAGCTTCATGCTTTAGTTTAGCATAGCTATTTATGATCTCAAGAGCATGTCATTGCATTAGCACACTGTTATGTGCTTGTGTGTGTACACCTCTTATACCGTTGCTCTGTAGTACTTTTAAATTTTTCCTTAAATTATAATTCATCCCGGTTTTTAGTATTTCCAGTTACATAATGGCTAAAAATTGTAAAATTTGCAAGGACTTGAAATCCTTTAATTTTCCAAATACAGTTACAGAGATTCCCAAGGAAATTTAATTTCCTGGAAGTACAAATTATTTACTCATTAATATCAAGCCTACAGAAGTTTGTGTGATTTTGCATCCTACTTTAAGTCCTAGTCCTTTCTGATCTCTTCTTTCAATCCTTTTAGAAGAGAAATAGAACTGATGGGGGAGCAGAAATTCCTTGGGATATGAAGTATTTTATTTAACAATTTTAATTCCGTTTATGTTCCCTGAGTCGTACATTTCAAGAAAATGTAATGTAGTGAAGTAGGATGCTGTGATTTGAGACTAAATCATGTGGGAAGCCTGATAGCCTTCCTAAAAGTAGGATTTTGGTTTTTAAAGCTCGTATCTGTGTCTTTTTTCTCACTCCCCTTTTAACAAACTGTTTTAAATGGGATATGAACCTAGTAATGATCTAATCAAGCTTTTGACCTGTGAAGTTCAAATGCCTTTGAAATGAGGCAAACCAGATTTGTCTGTCTCTACTAGAAAATAAGAGCAGCCAAGATTGTTTTAGTCAACTTTTGCCTAATACCTTGTAGAATACTCCAGGAACTTAAAAAATTATGATAATTCTTCTTCTTGAACTTGGAGGGGAATGCGAAATGCAAATGTAATCACTCTGACAATGATTTAGTGACCCTGGGACATCTGGGAGTAAGGCAAGGTGGAGAGGACAGTGTCAGGATGTGGACTGGAATATGAAAGGAGCAGCATTTACTCCTGCTGAACAGATGTGTGTGAGAAAGAAAGATAACGATATGTCTGGAAATGAGTAGAGGTGAGAAACATAAAGCAGTGAGGAACACTATCTTAATATCATGGCAGCACTGCAGTTCTGAATGTAATTCCCCCAAAATATGAAACACATCAGATTTTGAGACTCCCGAACATAATGATTTTATTGTGATACAAATCGTGCCCTGCCCTGTACAGCCCCTCCTCTCTGTGGCACTGCTTTGATCCTGCTCCCCACCCAACGCCCTGGGGTTCAGCTTGCAGCCTTTCTATTCCAGAAGAGAGGAAGAAAAGAGGTTGTGGCACTTCTCAGGTGCCTTTCTCTTCTCCCCTCTGATGGACAGGGATATATCTCCCATCCTTCTGCAAAGAGAATGGATCAGAGCTGGACTTTTATGGTGTAACATGCATAGTGGGCAGTGTGCTTCAGCAAAGTTGTGCGCGTTCCAAAAGACTGTAGGGAATGAGGAGGGGCATCCAAGCCACGTGAATTACAGTGTCATCATTGGATGGGCTGTTCTGGGGATGTTTTCTAGCCACAATCACATTAATAGAGAGAATAGCAAAGTTACTTGACCCCGGATCCAAAAGATTCAATAGTACAGTATTTATATTATATGTATCATGCTAACATCATGTGAAACACAAATGTAGCCTCTGCGCCCCCCAGTGTGTTATTGCTCCTCATTGTGGTCCTTACGTCGTATTTCCAGATATAAGAAAGACCAGCCCTTAAAGTCAGTGATGATGCTGGAGTTCCACGTTTGGGCTTTCAGTTCACCACTGCAATAAAACCTGAAGAAAAATTTAGGGAAACGGGTTATATGTCTCTCCCATAATTAATATACTGCTGGATATAACATTTGAAATATTGAGGTGCTTTTTGAGAGTTGTCACAGCTTTGATATGAAAGTAGAAAAATCAAATAAGAAAAGTATAATATTTTCTGCCACTCACATGGCTTGCAAAGCTCATTATTTTTGTGTTATTCTCCTGACATTATTCTTTTCACTAAAACTCTGTGGTTGAAAATAGAGGGATAATTAGTATTAGCCCATTTATGAGAAACTGCTAGTAACAGAAGCTTATTTATTGTTGTGTACAATTAAAATATGATGTGAACACAAGAGAATTTACATTAAAACAAGATTGCAGCTTGTCAGCAGTTTCCTTTGTTCAGCTGTGTGTTTTTTAGGCTACAGCTGCTCACCTACTTTTATATAACTTCATAATGATAGTAGCAATGTCTTTATTATTGGAGGTGTCTGAACCAGTTTGATTACACAATATACAAAGAAAAAATACACCTGATACAATCTCTGGTAAAGAACTAGATCTGGAAGTAAGATTATACACCAACAGAAAAAAACCCCAAACACCTTCTTGTCTCATCTCTTTTTTTGTTTGTTTGTTTATTTGTTTGGATTTTTTAAAATTTATTCCTAGCACAAAGTGTTGCTTATCTATAGCACATAAGGTGATTTATGTAGATCATTTTGTTGTTTTATTTGGACAACTTCAGGGCATCCATCTAGAAATAAACAACTTGAGAGCAGTCAGAAAAAAAAGAACACTCGCATGCTTTTTCCTAACTCTGGGATTATACAAAGTGATTTCTGCAGTATAATAGTTGGTCTCAGTTTATGCATTTAGGATTCTCTGGGGGTCTTAGTTTATGCATTTAGGATTCTCTGGGAAGTTGTAGCCCCATTTTTGAGAGTTTCAGCTCTATGTTCTTTGGCACAGATAAACCACAGGGGAGGTCACAGTGCAATACCCTTTTCCAGCTCCTGTGGCTTGATGGGTGACATTTCAGAGCCTTCAGAATGGGAAGCAAAAGCTTTGTCTGTCATTCTGTCCCTGCTCACATAAACACCCTGAAGGAAAGTAAAGCAAGATACACGTCTGGTCTGGAGATGTTAGCAAGTCCCAATAAGAAAACGTAAAAGAAAGACCTGGGAAACTTTCTAAACTGAAAGGTTTTGTGCTTTCAGGAGCGAAATAGGGCGCTCATGTCTTCAGTGTATCGAGGGGCAGACACAGCAGCATTGTTAACTCGTGCCGGGACGGTTCACAGTGCTCTCCAGACAGAGAAAATACCAGTCCTGTTCATTTCAAGTACGTTTTTGCTGTCACTGTGTGCAAGTCGAGCCATTGTATGAAGTTTCTGAGCAGGCAGATATCGGCTTGCTCAGCTGTTGTGCGGGCTGCACCTCTCTTGTAGCTTTCGTCATTCGTTCAGTCTGGAAGGTTTCATTGCTCATACTTAGAACTGCAAATAGGCACAGAGGCATAGTCTGTGACTTTGAGCAGAGTTTTGGTCTGGTTTTCTGGTGCAGAAGCGCTTTGGTCACTATCACAATGAAGGCTTTCAGCATATGCTTCAGGTTTGTTAATGTGAACAGAAAGAACTGTGCTTAAATGTTTTCTTCTGACTTTCCTGATGGAAAGCAACATTTTCTTTCTTCAGCTTGCAGAAATTACAGAAATTGTCTGTAAACAATTTCTTGACATCCCCACCACCTCATTTGTCACTTTTGCTTCAGATGGAAAAGCAGGGAACCCTTCCCTTGGGAAGGGTTCAGATAAAGCTGTGATAGGAGCCAACTCAGCATGTACAGCAATTGAGCTTCCTACTGCCTTCAATACACACTGTTTCAATTACCAGTAACTCTTTTCTTTGGGAGTTGCTGAGGAAAGGGATGTCTCTTTGCTTTCTGTTTCTTCTGCTCTGATGTCCTTTGGAGAAAGGTTTCCAAAGTACTGTAAAGCCTCACGACCCTGTGTGAGCATTTAAATTTGGTTTAAATGCCAAGTAGCATTTACAGCTGTGGTCTGGATTCATCACTTCTGATTTAATGTCACATTTCTGCTATGGGTTTAAATTCTCTTGAATTATTATTTCATTTACATGAAGTAATTTATGGAAGAATATATTGATATCCTAATGTAAAAATTATGGTGTTTCTAGTTAAGTAATTACAGGTATCAATAATTTTCCAGAATTATACCACATAATACATAATCATATCCTAATAGTGCTTTACTAATGCATCTCTAATCTCAAAACCAATGGGGTTGAATGTGAGGGCAGAAACTTCTGAGGGACACTTAGTGGTTTGCCCTCTGATGGTGTTTTTACCATTGCAGCTTGAGCTCAAATCTGATTATTAATTTTAAAATGTGGACCAGCTCATAATGATCATTATACCCTCCTGTGAAGTCACAGAATGAAAAAGCCACAAATGTTTTTATGTTCTCACATTTGAAAACTGAGGTTTAAAAAACCCAGAGTTTTAACATTGTAGGAATCACTCACGACAGTTTTAAGAGGGTTAAAACTGACTGTGGTCTAAAGCAAAGAGGAAAGGAAGAGGAGGGGCAAGGCAGAGGATGGGTAGAAATATCCCTGTATGAGAGTATCGGAGCTGAGCTTTGAATTGCAGAATTTCTTGGCAGGGATTTGTGCTATCCCTTCCACATACAGAAATGAGACAGGCACGATACTCAAAAAATGCACCTGCATCCTGCCGTTTTCCAAAAGGAAACCTGTTTCAACAGTGTCATCAAACCCAGAAAGAATTGGACAGAGCTCTTGGAACCGTGAATTTTAAATAGTGTTAAATAAATGTGATTGGTGGGAATGTTCCCTCTGAAGATTTCAACCTTGACTTAGCTGTAAAGCTGAACACAATTTTATGGGAAGAAAATATTTAGTGTAGGTATTTGAATTTGGCGAGTCTGCCTTTCTAACTTAATGACCCCAATTTTTATGTATGTTTAACTAACTTTGGTTTATTGGTCTAAGAAACATCTGGGGAGGGAAAGGGATCAAGTCCAATGAAATGTAATTGGAGGGAAAGAGTTTTAGCAGAAAAGAGAAACTTCCAATCTTAAATGAAAATTTTATTTCGTTTTTATATTTGTTCTTTATGAAATTCAGTCAAAATTTAAACTAAAATTATGTGCAAAAGACTGTTGGAGACTTTCAAAACTCAGTTTTGTTCCATTACTGGTATTATGGTTCTTATATCAAGGAGAGCACACTTTATGAGTTAATTTGTGCTAGTAATTAGATGGATCTTCAATAACTTCCAAACTCCTCCTATTTCTACTGTTAGTAAAAAAACCAAAAAGGCCATTTGTTTCTATATGAGCTATTTTGAGCTTTAACTAGTGGATTCTAAGCAGAATGGATTATTGCGTATGTGCTGAGTATGCTGCAGGTAGAAACTGGAAAGGTCATTGGGTTTTGGGCAGGATGAAACTTCCCCATGGGGAAAAAAAAACTATTTCCCTCATGGAATCCAAACAGTGGTTTGCTCATGAAAACCATTTATCTGGTTATGAGAGAAACACCTCTGTAAAATGTATTTAATTGAGGGGATCCTTGGAAACCACCTGTCTGCCCCCTTCAGAGCTATGGACAGACTTGTTTACATACCTATTTCACCCTTTTGTACATCAGCAGAGAAGATTTCTTCTTGCCTTTAGACATAAAATATCAAAGTATTTATCATAGCCTTAAACCTCTCCCGGCCCCTCCCAACAACAGAGGGCGATCCGTGGTTCTCTGTGCAAGGAATGAAGCTCAGCGCTCCTCAAAGAGGGTCAGCTCCCTAATTTCTTGGGACAGCGAGGCGTTCAAGCTGTCTGTGGCTCACAGCTGACCTGTGCTTGCTGCAGATACTGTTTTCAGGCTGCTGCCTTAAATTCTGGAGGAGTTAAATTGCCTGGAGTAGCACTGCATTCACTCTGAGCCGAAGCTGCACTTCGTGGCAAAATGCTGCATCACGCCAGCTTTGGGGGAAGAGGTAGCAAAGGAACTTTCCTAAACTTGCTTGAGACAACTGTAATGGGAATACATGAGCCAGTTTTAGTCTCTGCCTACAGGCACCGGCTGTGAAAACCTTGGGAATAGAGGGATCAAACTGTGTGTCTCGGCATCCTGTTGCTTGTTCAACACGTCCACACGACAAAACACCCCTTTAGCTGTGCAGGCTTTCCTTAGGCTTCCTATCTGTGATAGAGACAGAGGCTACCAGTGCAATTCCAAATCTGACCAAGGTGCTCTGGTTCCTGGTGCCATAATGAAGGGTTGGTTGTTGCTGGTGCTGGAGAAGACAGAAAGCAATGACTGCCTGCTGAGTCACCCTGCATTGCTTGGGGGTGACAAGTAGAGTCTAATTCAAGAGTTCACATTTTTATTTGTAAGACTTCAGATTGGGTAAGTCCCAAACAGTCATTGACTTCTGACCCATCTAAGCTTTTTTTTTCTTTGTTAGAAGTGGTCAGTCTTGTGTAGTGAAAGCATGCCAATTTGAAGGAACAAAATTATTTCAACTGATATTACACGCTTAGGCTTCTGTCAGTTGTTTTGGTAACGTCAGAATATTTTACTCTGATATTTTTTGTTGTTTTAACCTAAAGGGCTAATGATAGAACTGGAAATAAAATTCCTGATTCCTAATCCTACAACGTGGCCACAGAAAGTAATGCTATATTAAAAAATAAATTTAGAGCAATTAAGATCAAGAGGGGGAAAAGGCGTACAATGCTGTTGTTAAGCTTGTGCACACAGAGTACTAATCTTTACAGATGCTGTTGGACAGCTAGTGCTCTTGATTCAATTACAGGAGGACTTGGCATGCAAGATGAAACTTAGCAGAACTCAATTTTTGTGTACTTTCAACAGGAAATTACAAATAACCATTGAGATCAAAAGCACATATTGATCCAAAGTACCATTATCTCAAGGAAATTGAAATGATGTGATTTCAATAAACCTGGAAAGGTCAGCAAATATTAACACAGTCCTCCATACTCTCTTATGTTTATACTGTTTTGGCATCTTTTTGCAAAATGGTATGGCTGTTACAGGGCAGAGATTTTAGTGCACATTCTGATGGGATGAAGAGTCAATAACTATTCCAGAAAAGGTATTCATCAAATTATGTGCACTACAGAACAATATTACTGTTTTCTCTTACAAACAGATTTCATGCTGAGGTACCTTCGTCTTAGTCTGACAATTGAGATGCAAACTAGAGATTAATTTGTATCTTGAGAGGTTGTTGCATAAATATGAGAAAGTTTTTCATCTTTTTGGGGTTTTTTTTGGTAGCACAGCTCCGTTGTTTTTTTGTACAATTAACTACCCAACAATATTCCAAGACACAGATGCCGCATGAAATAGGCCTTTTTATTTATTTAAGTACTTCCCGTGCTCACTAGACTGAAAAAGGCTGAAGTTGTATAAATCAGATTTAGTAACGCAGCAGAGCTGCCCCAGTTTGTACAAGTTAAAAACTTCTGCAGCATTAGTCAGAAAATGCCAGCAGTGGGGAACTTCTACATCCTACTGAAGCTGGTATAAGACTTTGGGCTTCCTTGCTCCCTTCACTGATGAGGCCCACAAGCTCAGTGGTCCTTATTTTCAGATACACAGACCAGCTGATACTTTATAATATTAATAGAAAGCTCTGGCTGCAAATATAGAGGTGCCAGTAGTTTGCTGTGTTTAGAAATGTGTAGTCACTTTCCATGTACTTCTCATTGCTCTGTATCCCAGAAGCATAAGCTGAAAATATGCAGTACTGTTTGGAATATTAAAGGTTTTTTAACAGCTGTTGCACTACTGTGGATGATAAAGCAGAATGGGAGTTACAGAAGCCAAGCATTCTGATCAATATATCTAAAATGCACTTTAATAATGGATTGCATGTGGGAATTAATACTGGAGAAGTGTTCAGAAGGCTGTCCATATTGACTGGTGAGGCACCCTGCTGTGCCCACCCACTTAGAGAAGTGAGAAGGTTGGGACTGAGGCCAGAGACATCAGCTGACTGGTATATGAATCAAATATTGTCATTAATTAATGAGCAATGTTTCTTCATTTGCACAGCGATGTGTTTGCAAACAGTGGTTAGTTCCCTTTTTATTGAAAGTGATATATTCTTCTTCTTAACCATGCCCTTAGAAAAAACAAAAACTTCTTTTTTTTACAAGAATTAATTCCTCCTTGTGTCAGTCCCTTCCACCCACACACCCTGCATATGCACACGGTAATTTAACACGACATTCAGAAAGAAAAAACAAAGACCATTTACAATCAAGGCATCAACCTATGTTTTAAAATTCAGATTAAAGAAGTTCAGTGCCTGAATTTGCATAGAAAATGTCTGGTTTGCATAATAACTTGAAAACAATTTTCCTTCTCTAATATTTGGATTTGAACTCCATTTAATCAAAGTTCTTTCTGGAGGCTGCTGAAGCATTAATACTTAATTCTGGTCAAAATATTTGGTTTGGTTATTTTCCATCCCCTTGGGTTGCAGATCAGGTCCTTGGGATCCAGAATATTTTTCCCCTGTTCTTGCAAATCAAATTTTTTGGGCCTTTCTGGTGGAGGAAATCATGGAGGCTTGGAACTCAGTTTGAATCTAAGCTGAGATTGTGCCAAATACTTTCTCTANGCATCAAGCATGTCCTTCTGTTCAGTCAGCAGGACTTTGTATGTATGACACACTGTATCCAAACTTTACTCTTCCCAGAAACATGTAATTTACGATGTCGGAAATTGTAGGGTTAGTGTTTGTGAAAAATTAGGCACACTGAAGTAACTCTGGCAAGCCCTAGTGGTACTTTAGATTTTCTTTGTCTCCACAGATAATGCTTAGCTGTGTAATTACCTTCTTTGGAGATATAATTTATTTTCATTCCTTTCCCTTCAGTTTTTCTTAACTTTGTGCTTCAGGGAATGATATTTTTTAAAGAAAGATAACCATACTGTAACTTTAGAAGTGAAATACTTGCATGTCTGCTTTTCTGCACCAATGCAGGTGTCCAAATGTGAATTAGGGGAGGTAGTCCCTGCATCCTGGTTTTCTTATTACAGAGAAGTATTACACAACCAGAATGATTCAAAGACTCAAGGATTTTAGCTACTCAGAATTATTCCATCTGTAAGAACTTATTCCTTAGGAAAGAGTAGACTAAGAGACTGTACTGGTTTACTTTGTATCCTGAGAAGATGAGAAAGGATGAGCTATCACGTTGTTTAAATAAAGTAGGACCTGTAGAGGGAAATACATTCAGTTCTCTGAAAGGAGATGGGGGCTAAAGAAACACATGGAGATTTCATTTCACTTAGAAGACAGCTGGAATGTTCAACAATTTGTCAGGTGTAGAAATCCATAAAGTTACTTGCTATTAGTAGTTAAAAGTAAGGATGAGGTAATGATCCAGATTTATTAAAGCTAAGGTTTAAATTAAGTTTGGAGTGGAGTTCAGATGTGAATGCTCAGAATTTCAACAGCTTTTCTTAGGATAAGTCATCGGCCAGAAACAGAAAGAGGGCACACGTTTGTATTTGTAGTGGATCAGATTTCACCAACTCCATTGTTTATTTATCACTCCAGATATTTCTGCAAATTGGATCTGAAGTTCCTGTATAGTGACTTTTCTAATAGGCTTTTATAAGAACATGTCAGCAAATAGATTGGAGTAACCAAAAGCCAAAGATAGAGCTATGTTTGAATAGAAGTGATGGAAAAATATCCCTTTTGTCCCACAAGCATAATTCCTGTCAGAACAGGGTATAAAAATCACTGCTCTGAGCTGTTGTCATGCCACACTTACCAATGTGCCCCTGTAACCAGGTTGGCACAGCTGTGGTGCAAACCTCCCCAATGTAGCATATGTTGAGAGAAAAACCTTTCCTTGGTGGCAAAGGCACCGGCTGCCTCAAATCTCTGAGTGACATAAACCACCGGACAAATGCACTCCTATCTTGCTCTGGCTGTAATAATAAGGATCCAAATAACCTGCTCCATTGAAAAACAAGCAAACAAACCAATCCCGGAACTCCCACCCAAGAGAGGCAAATATGTTTAAAAACAGCAGCTAGGGAAAATTGAAACCAAACCAGCATTCAGAAAGATGCTGGTTTAAAAAGGCAAACCATGCTGTACACCTGGCAGAGTATTAGTGTGCTGCCATGGCTTTGAGGGGACCTGTCCACCCAGTTCCAACTGCAGGGTTGGAAGTAGAGGTTTCCTATCCTTCTGACGTCTCCAAAAATTCTTTTCAGATTACAACCAGAATTGCCTCCTCTGCTTAATATAAATTGCTGCTGAGGCTAATTTGAACTTGCTGTGCTGATTTTGTACTGCAGCGAATGAAGAACAGTCATGATTAAATCATCAAGCTGGGAGAACAGTAACACACAGTCTGGTGTACAGCAGCATCTCAAGTCGCTGCAGCTATTTTTGCAGTGACTGTTAGACTGAATATTACATGAAATTAAAATTTTGATTAAAAAAGAAACAGTTTTTTAGCTTCTACACAAGTCAACAAGTTTATATAAAGACTTTGGGGGAAGAGTAGCTTCACAGTTATCTGTTAACAGGAGTGAAGAAACAAGGGAGTTTTTTATGCTAGTTTTCATAGATCAGGGTGTGATTTCACAAGATTTCAGCTCTCACAGCAGCTGAAAAGGAGTGGGCTCACTCTTCTCCCTGGCTCTTCTCCTCCTTCCCGCCCCTGCCATGCAGTTCTTTGCCTCGCATCAGCTTCTGTGCCCATGGACCAGAGGATGAGCCAGTTCCTCTTACTGATCTGGCAAAGAACAGCTGCCATCCTAGACAGTTTTCTGCCACTTTAGCAAGCTAAATTAGTTTCACGTGAGATTGGATGACTACTGGAACCCACGTCCTTTTGTAACAGCAAAGTCAGAATTTGTATCGAGCGATTTAGTAAAGCTGTGCCCTTGGGAGAAGGTTTCATGAGATACCCTTGGGAGAAGGTTTCATGAGATGCCCGAGCCATTTGGCACCTTGCTGCTGCTGTCAAAAGGAAGGGTCCCCCAGGGGAGTGTTTCCCACTGCCCCCTCTCTCAGCTGGTTCAGCTCAGGCAGAAGACGAGCCCATCAAAAACGGGAACAGCTTTGTGTCAGTTGGGTGTTAACTGAGCTCGGAGGTACCAGACGAGTGCCAGAGCCAGCGTGGCTGTGGATTGGCACTGGGCAGACCCAGCAGGGAAGACGAGAGAGTGGGGGAAAAACCTCTCTCAGCAGCAGAGGGATGTGAAGTTGGCTCTGCTGGCTTGTGAAACCACGTGTTGCTTCACACATTAGCACAGCCATTTTCGAGTCGTGAAGATGTGCTCTAGAGTGGAATTATAAAAAAGGATAAAAATGTGTCACTCAAAGGTACTAAGAATAGAAAGAATACAAAAATTACAAAGATAGTGAGATACAAAGATACACACCCACCCGCCCCCCAGTTAGATGGTTCAAAGTGAAAGGTGAAAGGGAATAAATAGAACGGAGTTTGGAGGTGTTGGGAGCCAGAGACTATCTGCACTGTCTGCCTAATAAAGGCATTTTTTTCTTAATTTTTTTTTTTAATGCAGTCTAACACTCCCGCAAGGAATGCTGAGTTCCCAGCAGTTTCTTTCTTGAAAATGAGAGAAAAAAAAAAAAAAAAAAAAAANNAAAAAAAAAAAAAAAAAAAAAAAAAAAAAAAAAAAAAAAGTGTCTCGGTAGCCATTAACACCCTAATTAACACCCTAATTAGCACGTAGCTACTTCTTTCAAATGAGCCGGGTGGGAGAGTTGATGGAGCTGGTGGAACAGCTTTCCCGGTGAGAAAGCTTGAAGCACGAAAGGGGGCGGAGGGAAAATAAAGAAAGAGCTTGGTTAATGTCCTTTAAAGTAAAAAGATAAATAAAAATCAGTACTGAAGTACCAGCAACTGGATCACTGAAAAGAGGGCAATGAATAAAAATCGGTGGCTGGATCACTGGAAACAGGGCAATGGATAAAAATGAGTGGTTGGATCACTGAAAAGAGGGCAATGCATAAAAGTGAGTGGCTGGATCACTGGAAACGGCAATGCATAAAAATGAGTGACTGGATCACTGGAAAGAGGGCAATGGATAAAAATCGGTGGCTGGATCACTGAAAAGAGGCAATGAATAAAAGTGAGTGGCCGGATCACTGAAAAGAGGGCAATGAATAAAAGTAAGTGGCTGGATCACTGGAAAGTGAACAACGAATTAAAATGAGTGGCTAGATCACTGGAAACAGGGCAATGGATAAAACTGAGTGGTTGGATCACTGGAAATAGGGCAATGAATGTAAGCGAGTGGCTGGATCACTGCTGGTATCGCTTGGCACTGCTTTGGTGGAGGCAGTCCCGCCGCACTGCGGAGCGGAGGAGGTTTGGCAGCAGAGCTGGCTGGGGATGCTCCCCCCACCTCCTCTCCCCAGCGCAGAGCAAGCCTTAGCTCTGTATTCAATGAGGATTAATCACCGGGGCAAGGCAGCTTTCCGTAGGGATGGCTGCGCCTGCTGCGGGAAGGTCCTTGCCAGCGCTGTGAAATGGCACAGCTTGGCGCTCGCCCCGGGCCAGCCGGTGTGTGTGGGCTGGCGTCGGAAAGGGAGGTCCCGGCCGTGTGTTTGTGCCGCCTCTCCGGTGCCAGGGCGAGCGGGAGTGGGGAACTGGGGAACTCCAACGCAGGGGAGGGCTTGGCCAGATGGCAGCGCTGATTTCTCACCGCCCGCCGGCGATGGGAGGGTTGGCTGGTTCAGGAGCTCCTCGGCTGCGGCGATGGGAGGGTTGGCTGGTTCAGGAGCTCCTCGGCTGCGGCGATGGGAGGGCTGGCTGGTTCAGGAGCTCCTCGGCTGTAGCGATGGGAGGTTTGGCTGGTTCAGGAGCTCCTCGGCTGCAGCGATGGGAGGGTTGGCTGGTTCAGGGGCTCCTCGACTGAAGCGATGGGAGGGTTGGCTGGTTCAGGGGCTCCTCGGCTGCAGCGCTGGGGAACACGCGCTCTGGTGGGGGAGAATGGGGATTGTGGTTTAAATGAATCCCATCATCCGAACCTCCTTTCAGCGTGTTCCGTCCGAGAGGCTCGGCCTGGGTCTTGCTCCGTGTAGGGCAGTGAGGAGCGCTGTCTCCCGTTCCCATCGCGTCGCTGCAGCCGCTGCCAGCGAGAACGCGGCGTTGCTTAATGAATCCTGCCCCATGTGACAGAGCGCACACCCCAGGCTCCGACGGAGCACAACCATAGTTTCCAGTTTAACAACGTCATTAACATACAGTTACATCGGCGAAGTCCTGCCTTATGTAAGCAACAACACACAACGAGGTGTGCTTGTGTCAGCCGCCGCCGTACGGCTCGGTTGTACCACGGGGTTGCCGAGGGCTGTAACACACCCAGGGCGTGGGTGTATTAGCTGAGTAATACGCATTTTTCAGTGTTGTTGTGCTCGTTAAATACGTTCAGGGGAAAACTTTTAAGGTAAATCGAAACTTAAACGATGAAGAATCATCCCACTGCGCAACTGGAAGGGAGCAAACGCATCTCCAAGAATGTGTTGTGCCATTGAAACTCCCCTTTTTGTGTGTCTTCTTCACGGGTTGTGGGCATTTGAATCATCAGTTCCTCAGGCATTGCCGCTGCTCTTGGGGAAGGTTTTGTGGTCTGCGTCTCAACTCTCAAATTACTGCTCATCCACAAGGGGAAAAGCTTCATGAGAACACCTCTTTTTCTGTGTACTTTATCTGAAATCCATTTTTCTGTGGTTTTTTTTCCATGTATCGTAGGAAACAAATGTTATTACCCTCCTATTTGGACGCCTGAAATTTCAGAATGATCAATTAATTTTAAATGGAGTTAGTGGTTACTTTCATCTTGGCTCTGGGCAGGTGATTGTGGTAAGAGCTGGATGAGGTGAGTCATTTTGAGTTGATTGAAGGAGAGGGATAAGCTGTGAGTGCTACAGACACCCAGAGAGTGATAGAATTCTGCTGGGTTTAGTGCTCTTTGCTGCTTGGGAGTCTGCACTTCTATCTCAGGTATTTCTCCACTGTATTTTTTTAGTATTCCTATACCCAGCATCCACTTTCCAGCTCTGCAATGCTTCATTCCTGCTCATAGAAGAAAACTGTTATTGGCTATTTTAAAAAGTACTAGTTTGGTTGGGTTTTCAGTCCTTTTGCAATTTAAGGATTTTAATATTTAAAGATAATGATAATCTTATCATGCAAACACCTGTTTTCCTTGAACTCTGAAAATGGGGTGGGGTGGCTTGGCTTGAAGAACATCTATTAGATGTTCACCTTTGGCCTGATGCTGAAAATGATTGAGAACTGGGCTGCTAACAGATGTGCCAATGATGCCTGCTCGTATTCTTTCCACCATTAATATTGTTCTGGAGATAGAATAACCTACACAAAACCCTTCAATTCCACCCAAATCACCTTTCAAAACTTCATTTTCTTATGTATTAAAACAAGTTACCAATGAAATGAGTAACTTTAGAACACACTATTATATAGACTTTGTCCCTCCTTTGACTAGAGAAAACTAAGAAATGTTCTGCTGATGTAAAGGACAGTCAAGAACACACTTTTCCAGTGGAAGTGCCAAGGTACAGTCCTGTATTGTTGTATCTCATGTGGTGGTGATGTGCCTGTGCACAAAAACAAAACGAGTTTCACCACCATGCAAAGCACAATGTTTAATTGTCCTGACTTAGTTTATCTGTGCAACTGACAATTTGAAGATGTTCTTAGCCTAATTACAATGCTGTTTTGATACAGTTAAGCCAGCATTTTGCTGCTTCTCTCCGAAACTGGTTGGTTTGGTTTGTTTTTTCCCTCCATACCTTGTGCCTGGTCCAAGTTCTACAGAACTTGCCACATCTATACTTCACCTTGCATGCTGTGGCCCAGTTCTTTGATCGGTGTTAAGAGTACAAATAAATAATATCAGTGACTGTTATATCTGTGAATTATTTAGAGAAGACCATTAAGATAATCAAGTTCAACTGTTAACCTAAGACTACAGGGTCCACCACTAAAACATGACCCTAAACTCACATCTGCCCAGTTTCTCCTTTTACTAATGCAATATTTAGGTGGTTTAGTTGCACAATAAAACTTTTTATTTTTCTTTTCCAATTACTATAGGTATGAGAATAGGTAAGCTTTTTTCTTACTGTAAATAGGATGCTATAAAAAATATCACTGCTACTAGTTATACCAGAGGGGTTTGCATTGCGGAGGTCTTTTGTAGCTTAGAAGTCTTCCTGGAAACCACAGGTAAAGAAAATTATAACTTTCAGAGTGTTCTCTTTTATGATCTGTCATCCTTAGTTAAGAGCCCTTGACAGGGCAGAAAATAAAAACTTAACTTCCAACGAGTATATAGAGAATTTACCCTATGCAATTTCATAGCAGTGTCAGAAGAAACCCATTGTGGTAAAGTGACAAAAACTGTGCATTTCAGTGACAGAAGGTGGAAAGTTATCTTAATTATTTATCTTCAGCCATGGTAAAATTACTGTAAGGGGAGTAGTTAGCATCTACCTCTGCAGCTTTAGAGTTGGAAAATTAATCACAGCCCGTGTTAATTGGAACTCATTTTGGCATGGTGCAGAATGGTGGTAGCAATTGTGTTGCATTGTGCTTCAAAATCAAAATTTACTTAAAAGGAGTTATTAAATTTTCCCCTAACAACTGTGGCTCAGCTCCTGCATTAATCTTGATAAATTGGAAAGTTGTCATTTAGGAGAATGAAGGAATGACTAAAGAAACCTGCTTGCTATTGTTAGAGTAATTTACATACTGCAGAACAAACCAGTGACATGGGTGTATTTTTCCTGTCCAATATAGGTGTAAATCCATGATCAAAGTTATTACTCATCTTAGTCAGTTCTCCTGTGTGTGATAGAAGTATTAGTGGATATGTTTTCAGAAAAAAAAAAAAAAATAAATCTATTGACTTGATGAGTTCCCTGTAGATCTAATTTTATTTCTAAAAATAAATGAATCTCATGCAGAAGGTTACAGAGTTTCTGTATTAATTCCAGCTTATTCTATGACCTTAAAACTTATATCCCAGTAGCTGTAGTAACTATTTTTTGTTTAAACCTACTTTGACAAGCCCATTATTAACAACAGTACAAGTAACTTGATTCAAAGGAAAATGATTTCATTTGAGAGGCTTGTGAAGACAGATCCTTGTGTGTCTGAGTTTTGCTTGGCAAGATTGGTGGTGGAAAGCCACTCAGGGGTGCATCAGTAACAGGCTCTTCTGCCCCTTAATCCCAGCTAAGATGAAGCTACAGCTGAGAAACTCTTAATTCTTAATAACTACGGTATCAGATCAAACCAGCACAGCCTTGTGGAAGGGCCAGTTGAAATGAGGAGGTGTGAGTGGGTTTGAAATTGTACCTGTAGAACACTTTTGCACTGGAGCAGTTTTGGTACTTTGTAATGGGGAAACCTAAGAATCTGTGCTTTTATTGTGTTCTGTCTGTATTGCTACAAATGTTCCATAACTAATTTGATATTGCTTGAGAGCATGAAAAATTGTACCTGGGCAATATTGCCATCGCAAGCTTGCTCTTGATGTTGATTTTTATTTATCTGAATTTCCTACAAGGGAGGTGAAGTCAGAAGTCCAGGAGAACCATTGTACAGCTGCGATAGATAAAGGGGGACGTTTCTGAGTGTGTCCCATTGGGTCTGCTCAGTGGAGCTGAGTAAACTGAATGGCAGTGGGCAGGAGGTGTGTTACAGCCCTTGTGCACTGCAGTTGGAACTGTGGTATCGACAGACGTATTTAAACATCTGTCATCAGTGTTATTCTAGTATGATTTCTATACCAATAGACAGGGAAGACAAACAAAGCTATCCCGGGAAGTCATTTAAGGCAGTACAATGCTTAGGAGAAACACTGTGGTGATGCTGGTGAGGTGCATGCTAAGAGCATGTTACCCAAAAGACAGCAAAATATTTGTTTTATATTTTCCCTGGTGGCATAAACAGGGATTAATGTGGCATGTGTGGTTGCTTATTGTTTGGGTTTCTGACTTTTTCTATTGTGTAACAGTTGCCTATAACTTTGGGTTTCGTGGACGGTGTTTCATAATAGATGTTGGCCTCAGGTTGAAATTTTCCCAAGCTATTCTTGAGGCAATCTTCAGTTTTCTGGAAGATTGCTAAGAGGTATTATGTTGTTATTGTCTGATCATAGTTTTAAAAATTTTGATGGCTTTTGTTTAACTCTGCTTTCCTGAGAACTTACTGCCGATGGCAAGAATTTCTCTTCTGTTTTGACGATGTGGGTTTTGCCATCCCTTGAAATCTTTTCCTATTTGAAATGTTTTTAAAAGCTTGAACCCCTTAAACATAACAGCTTGCTATGTGCTCAGGAAAGATTTCTTCTGCAATAGAAACAAATATCTCAAAATCCTATTCTCCGTGTGTGTGCTACTTCCATTTAAGCGCTGTGTGCATCATCCCAGTCTGAGAGAGAGCCTGGACCTTTTCTTCACTCCTGTGTGTAGTAAGATTGTTAGTGTGCCGTGCCTAAAAATAAGTTCATTCCAGTAAAGAGCAAGAGAGTGAAGTGAGAGCGTTCATTTGATGACTCTTGCTTTGGGCTAAAGTGAAACAGAGCTACAGAACTGACAGTAGAACTTCAAATTTCCCACTATATTCTGGGTCACAAGAGCCAATGGTCTGGAAAATGTAAATTTAATGCCTGAGCTAATGTTTTCATGTCTGTTGATTTATTGTGATCTAATGTTTGAATTCCCGCTGGTTGGTCTTCTTCATGGTCTCACAAAATCAAATCAACAACTGGGGCAAAATCAAAGTGCTGTCTTTTAGCCGGCTCTGTAAAATGTTCACTTCCTTTCCTACATGTGTTTTTTCTGTTCTTGCTTTAAAAGTCTGCAGCTGAAAACTTTGCTTAATGTTTTCATCCATCTTAAAAGCTCTCAGAAATCTCTTAAAATAGGAAATGCATCTTCCTGTAAGGCACATTCAGAAACATGTCTGCAAAAGAGGGGCATAATAATCAAATAGTCGTTCTGAAACTTTAACTACAGAATTAATTACTGATTACATAATAGCTGAAATTACTACTAGTGTTGGGATAATGAGATTTGGGCTTTGCTACTTCTGCATCTCTGCTGCATCTATGTGTGTGTAGAATTCACATCTAAAAGTCGGTGTTTGTGTCACGTTCAGTGATAAACTATTACTGCCAAGGACACTGACTCTCCTCGAGCTGATGGATAAAGTCAAATGGAATGTACTGGTTTTCAGGGGTCTTTCACCTCAGCCCATCAATGCAGATGGTGCTTCAGAGGCTGCACTTGTTTCGTTGCTTGGCCATCTCTGCTGTGGAAGGGGAACAGCTCCTTGTGATGACCACTCACCCGTATTCCAAACTGCCCAACTGGAATGTTCTCTCTGCAAGGCTATAAAAAGTGGTCACTGAGCCATCTTTCAGTAATTCTGGATGAGGTGCTGTCACTGTGTGTGCATTGCTGCCAAGCACAGGTCACGTTTGTGCAGTCTCTGAGTCTGGCAGATGCTCAGTAGCTGAGGGATGCAACTTTGGGCAATTGAAGGAACGTCAGTGAAGGTGAGGGCAGCTGAGCAGCAGGGCAGGGCTACACCAGTTTTCTCACTCGAAGGGAAGCAAGGTATTTCAACTTTGGGGCTTGAGAGTCTTGATTAATCCTAAGTGCTTCTGAATGTCCACATGACAGTCATTTGTTTGATGGGTTTTGTGGATTTTTTTCAAAACTATAACTTATGAGAATAATTGTTGGCCATTTCAGGTGCATCACTATGAAATTCACTGCTTTGGAATATTGATCTCAGAATACTCGAAGCCTAAAGGCTTCTAAAGGACATTTCATGGATGGAGAAAACTGGCTGTTACATATTGTGTCTTGAAACTAGTGACTTTGGCATATGATTTACATTTATGCATAGATTTCCTCTTTTAGAAAAAAGGATTTGGAGATATGTTAATTTGGAAATATCTTAGGTGCCTCAGGTATTCCTTCTGTCCTTTTGCAATTCTGAAATGCTGGTTAAATATGAACATAATTTTTAATTAGGTTTCCCCAGTGCTGAACTTCCTGCAGTTTGGTCTGTTTTCCATTAGTTTGCTGGTCAGAAGTTGTTGACCTTTAGATTATGCTGCAAAATCCATCTGTTGCTGCAGGCTTCTGCAAAGAGAGATGTAAAGAAATATAATCTCCTGTCAGTCAGCCATGTAAACAAACTTGCATATAGACAGCAGCTCAGTTTCCAAGATCTGAGTTCATTCAAAATAAGGAGTGAGAGGAGAAGCTGTGAACTAGTGCTCCCTATTCACTGG
The DNA here is from genome assembly GCA_013396735.1 of Grallaria varia. Taxonomy (NCBI): domain Eukaryota; kingdom Metazoa; phylum Chordata; class Aves; order Passeriformes; family Formicariidae; genus Grallaria; species Grallaria varia. The sequence goes on along the minus strand of VWZG01004790.1, from coordinate 385,030 downwards.
AGAATCCTTTCTCAGCTGTTGTGCCCTAATAAAATGCCATTGTCATATTTTCAAATCCCCCTGCTTTCCATGGGAGAAGCTGCTCTGTGGATAACCCTAACCACTAATTAAACCCTCTCCTGTGATCTAGGAAGACAAAGGCCATAACCACCATTTGCTTATCTATGCGTGCCCTCCCCTCTGCCAGCCTTCACCCTGTTCTTGGGCAGTCTCACCCAGGAGACCTCCTTGTCAGCAATCTGGTATTTGCACTTTTTGTTATGTACCATCAGCTATTTCCATACCCTCCCCACTCTTTGACATTTCCCCTCATTTACTGCTTTCTGTCCCACAGCCTCTAAGACTGTCTAGAGAACTTACCCTCATTTTTTGCTCTCTGGTGTTGGTTGGCAACACACTCAGTGCTCTTTGGTTTACTGATGAACTACAATTAGTAGCCCTAATGTGTTTTAAATATGGTTGTGCCATAACTTTTACTCGTATGAATGCCGCTGATGCATGTGAAGTTTCTGAGTCCAATTTACAATGAGACTGACAAACAGTTCTCCTAATTACAACGCAGTGATGTTCTCGCTCCTTCACCTGCATTACATTAATTGTCAATGCCTTTTAATTATGCAAATTTTCCTCCGCTAATATGGTAAGCTCACTATTCTCAAGGCTATTTTGGTTATGTTCTCAGATGTGTTTGCAACATTTTCTAATTTTAACTTCCTATGTTTTATTACTCTCTCAACTCTAAAAGTGTGACTTCTGTTTATCATTGAAATGCTGTTGTATCTTAGCTTTACTGCACTGGCATGTCCTATGACAATAATATTATTCAATTTATCTTATAGCTTCATTAGAAGTTTTTGTTTCATTTAGAAAATGAAGAAAGGTTTTGTTTTTTTTGGCTCTGAGCATTCTGTTCAGAAAATTCCCACAGTCTACACCCATCACAAAATTATTCTCACAGTTTTGTGAATCTTTGTCCTTTCCACTGCCTTGTTAACCTTTTAAAAAGTGCTTCCTGGTGGTGCTCACATTAAACAAGAGCAAATGCACCCATAATTTCTTCTCAGAGTCAAAAGCTAGACATGTTATTATGATATATTTGTGTGTTTGTCATGTATATGCTACAAATACATGGGAACGTGCTCCTCAAAAACTTTTCACGTTTCTGTTTTCATGAGAAAATTCAGGAACTGCACTGTACAAGAAATGTCACTCTGAGTGTCAGTTTTGAGGAGAGCCCCCCTGGTGTGTGGAATTTTTGGATGGACATGTGATAAGGGACAGGCACAATTACTAAGGGTCTCATCTCCAGGAGCTTTATCCAGGAAATGTTTCAAGGGAAATCATAAGAAATAATTTTAAATTGATAGCCTACCTTCATGTGAAGTGTTCCTCAGGAGACTTCTTAATGTCTGCAATTTTCTATCTGTTTTAGAATGTTTATGTCCATAAATATTGAAGGGAAACTTACTGGAAATCCATAGTTGGTAATTTAGGTTATTGTTTGTGTTGTCCTACAAAGTTGATTAGTATGTGTTATTTAGAAAGGTCAGTCATCCAGGTTATACTCCAAGGTGTGTACTTCTCAAAAACTTGTCCCGTAAGGGAAAAAGATGCCACTCTTCATGTTTATGGATAGTCTTCATTAATAGCTTGTCATTTCATCAAATGAACAAACATCATCTGCAGTGAGGGTAGTCATTCATCACTACTTACAAAGGTTTTGAGAAACTGCTGTACCTTTGCAGAAGCCTAGACTGGCACATGAAGTATTCCTCTGAAGACAAGAAGGAAGGTCTTGTGCTTATAACACAAGTAACCCTTTTCAGACTTCTGATTTTTGCCTCTGTAAGTCACATGGTTTGATCATCTCAGTCTGTTTTTTAGGCATATAGAATTGTCTAAGAAATTTAAGGTATTGCAAAAAAGAGATTTTGGAACAATTTGATTAAATGAGTAGTAACAGGTCAGCTGGTCCCAATGGTAGCTTGTCCAAGAAATTGTTGAGCCTGTAGTTGTGGTTTGCAACCTCTCAGGTAAACCATTATCTACACTAAGATGTTTAAAAGGGCTCCGGGGATCATTCTGACAATTAACTCTTGACTTCTGTAAGGCTGAACTGCTAGGTATGATAATAGGGAAAGGATGGGTAAACAGAAGGATAAATAAGCAGATTACAGAAGAGTCAATACAAAGAGTCTGTGGAGGGAAGTCACATTTATCCAGGTCCTTCGTGTGAGTCAATAGCGTGTGAAAAATTGTAACCCATTTGATACTGTGGGAGTTTGAAAAGGCATTTCTTAAGACTTCTCAGTAGAAGTTCCTAAAGCACCTAAACTGCCATGAGAAAGAGAGAAGTTCTTCTCACGGATTGAGAGCAGCCTAAATGATAGAAAATAATAAACGGCTAATATTGCACCATAAATGTAGATTACTGTCATAAGCCCACTGGGATCTTTGCTCTGCAATGCATTCATAGATTACCTGGAAAAAGAGATGAAGAGTGTAATGACAAATATTTCTGATGATACAGAATGATTCGAAACTAAGGTTGAATGTGAAGAGGTGCAGACAAATCCAGTTATTGATTGAACAGGTGACAGAATCACAGATAATATTCAGTAAGCCTAAATACTGAATAACGCGTTAGAGTAAAATCCTCCTAACTATTATACAGGTCTTGAGGCTTACAGAACACTGATCCCAGAAAAATGTCTGTGATACCAGAAATTAGTGAGGAGCTCCTCTGTGGCTGGTCAGCTCCCTTCATGGGCTGCTACCTGGTGGCCACCAGTGGTAAGCATGGAGACTGGGAACAGGTGGAGCTGCAGGAGGAGCTTTAGGCAGGGAAGATAAGACCAAGTGCTGGTGTTGTTTCAGCGCCTAGATGAAAATCTAATGGGAAGGTGTGGGATCATCCCTTCCTTGGACGGCAGAAATCAGACCCAAGACTTTGAATTTCTGGAAAGGGAGTAGCCAAGTACTTTTATCTCCAGAATGGATTTTTTCCTGGCTTCTGCAAAGGTGTTCTCTTCCTTCTCACCAACCATATTCCAGAGGCCAACATCCAGGGCTTCCTCAAGGGCTCTGAGGGTACCAATAGTGGTGATTGTTGCCTTCTTTATATCACTGTCTAAACACACAGGCTGTCTTGGGAGATGGGGCTGTGGATGCATTGGTGACCTCTAATGATGTGAAGGAACCTGACCCCTGTCATGAATTAAGTTTACTGATTTTTATCCCCTCGGACAAATTTCCAGCCACCTGCTCATGGGTGTCTGTGGCAGGATGACTGGCAAAGCTGGGTTTGGGACGATCAGGATACAGAAGGCAGTGCACAAGGGAAAGAAAGCAGGAGAGGAAATGGTACCTTTGCTCAAGGTGCCCTTTTCCCACATTGTGGTGTCCCTTTTTAACCCTGCTGAGGAACCTGTTTCATGTTTGGTGGCTTTGGCCAGCTGCACATGCCTGCTGTAAGGGGGCATCTTATAACCTGCATGAGCCTTTCAATGGTGCCGTGGAGGGAAACATCTGTGGATGACCAGCAGCTTCCATTATTTAGAGGGACCACACTGCTTCTTCCCATTCCAAGGGGCAATCTCTCTGGACTTGTCCTAGGACCTAGCATAGGAAGAAGCTGTTTTCCTTGGCAGGGAAATGAACTCAGTAAAGGGAGCCTTTGAAAGACACAGCAAAGAACTTCTGTGGCCTCCCCCGTTCCATGCAGTGCCACGCAGCACGTGGCTGGGTCTTGCTCTGTTACCGCTGGTGTTCCCCATGTGCATGCACATGATCAGTGAGGGAGGTTCTTGCAGGGAGAAGGGGCTGGGATTATGAGGTGAAAAGAGTGCTTTTTGGGAGGAAAGGAAGAGGGAAGAAGGTTGTGCCAGGGAAACATGGCTCTCCTCCTGCTGTGTCAATCAGTTAATGTGTGCCCAACCCGCTGATTCATACCCAGAGTAGGTCAGTCCATCTGCACGGACTGACCTTGCAGGGTAGCCTGTCGAGATAGGTGGTTGTGTCATACCAAGAACAAAGAGCTTTAGGCCGAGGAGGTGGACACTCAGATTGACCCAGTAGTCAGCACAGAGGAACAATGCTGTGTCATGCAGTTGATCTGTCACAAATCCCATTAATAAATCAAGCATCACAGTAATAAGAGTGGCAAATAGTTCATAGGCTGAAGTATGTTCAAACAAACAAAACATCTGTAGAAGAGCTATGACTAGTAAGTTAATTAAAATGACACGTTTGCTGTAATTTATGAGTGAAACTAGGTTCTAAATTCACTGAGCACGTAAATGATTGGAAATGATTAATTGGCTTTTATTAAATGAGAGGGAGAACTAGACAGTGCTATGTTCTGAGCAACTGACATGTGATAATGACTGCTCCTGCAGAAAAGCATAATAGAAAGTAGTCTGAGTCACTCATTAACATCTACCACTGCCCTTTCTGTAAATTAGAAGTCATTAAAGCCCAATATAGCTACTCTGGAAGTTAAATTATAATTTTTAGCTTATTAAAATGTTTAATTTGAATTTACTGTAGTGGTCTTAGAGGCTGAAACTCTTATTTTGAGTAGATTGGGGAAAAGTAAACCTGATCCTGAAAGCCAAAGCCTGATTTTATATTCCTGTATTGAGGGATAAAAGTTAATTTAAATTGCTTCATTGTCAATTCATTTCTTGGTTTCACTGCAAAGAGGGATGATTTTCCTGGCAGGTCAATGCTCTAGTGCTCTTAAAAGATGCATCTTCTAAGAATGGAGTGAGAACATCACCTCATTTTTTACAGATCATCAGATGTCCACCAGTTGGGAGATCTTTGTGTTGGGTTGAATTTAAATCAGTTTAGATGTGAAAGACTCAATATCTCATTAGCAATCCCTTGATCCACCCAGTTCCCCTGGGTGCTGTTTTAGAATGATAATCCCAATCATTCTTCGAATCTTTATAAGCAATCAGTTTTAAGTGCAACTCTTAGAAGATAAGACTTTTCCTGCTAGTTAATTTTACCCAAAAAAAACCCCCAAAAACAAAACCAAAAAACCAACCCACAAACCGAAAAAAGCAACACAGGTGAGCCAGGGGCTTTGATCAGACATTCTTTTTAAGGTATTCTTTTTAAGTCAGATTTAGTAATTTTAGATTTTGTTTCTACATGTCTGATACTATGCTAGAGAGTTATCCAAATACAGTATTAAAAAAAGGGTGAAGAGCTTCCAAATGAACCTCCTAGCCAATTCAAATTGACTTGAGTGCTTGAAATAGTGCAATAAATCTCTTCTTTAATGTACAAAATTATTTTTATCCTCACATAAAGGCAACTTCCAGGTACTTTAACCTTACCGAAAAAAAGGATCACAGATTTGGTTGAACTCAAAATCTCCTTTAAAATTCAAAAAATCCTCTGACAAAGCACCAATACTTTCTTTCAAAGTCTCCCTGTCACTTCCCAGCTCGCGGTTTCCTTAACAGAGTGCTGCTCGTGTCACTTGTTCCCTCTGCTGTGTGGTCAGGGCCTCCCTGGGTGTCTGCTGAAAGCTGGATTTGCTGGTGTAGAGAGTGGTTGAGTTTACTCCTTTTCCTGGAACAGTGATGAGATCATCCCATCGGCACTGTGCTGTGACGTGATGAAGTTTGCTCTGTGACTCAGTTACCTTGTCCTGGAGGACAAAGTTGTGGCATGGACAGCCACGGTGGGTATGGGAGCAAAAGGCTCATCATAGCCAGCCAGGGGCTCCTGCCTCATCTGAAAACATCGTGGTTTGAAAAGAATACAGTGGCAGGGTATGTAATGACAGCTTGTTTAACAAGAATTTGTCTGCCTGAGTTTCCGTAACTGTGCTAATATTTAAATTATTGACCTAATCAGGTTAAGTGTAAGGGCTGGAACATGTAATTTTGAGGCACACCTCGTTCGTGGTAGTTGTGCAATGACAAATGCAAAACACTGATGTAATTAGCTGCACATCATCAAAAATGTCTGAGGAGCTTTAACTTGAAACCTCTAAAAGAAAACAAACTGCTTTGTTAAGGTAAAAATGCTTTATTTGTAACCTGGGCGTATTTATTATGAGCACCTGCACGTGATAATAGTACTTTATGATTCTTTTCCCATTGTCAGAGAGAAAATGAGAGGAAAAAGCACCCAGTTCACAATCCCATTAGGTCATCTTTGAGGGCTGGGTTGCTGGGAGCTGGTTCGTACACAGATTAATACCAGTGTCCACTCAGCTGAGGCCAAGGCTGCAGAAGTGGCAGTGCTGTCAGCTGGGTGTAAGGGCCACTGCTCCTACTGAAACACAGCATATTTGGAGATAACTAGAGCCACAAAGGATCACTTTCTCCATGAAAGACTTAATCGTATAATTCAAGATTGAAGTTTAACTTGTCTCAGCAGGCATTTCATGGCCAAATAAACATGGCATCACAAAGCTGGTTAACATTCAGCCACAGCTGCTGGACTCATTTATTTTTTTTTTTTTCCCTAGGACTTGCTTTGCACTTTTAGAGAAAAGTCACTTCCCTAACTTTTTCTCAGTAGACATTGACTTCTAGGCTGTTTGTTCAAGATAAGCATCGAAATGAGGATGCAAAGGTCAGTCTCTGCTATATTAGAGAGTTACAAAGAGACACAGTTGGTTTGTCTTCCAGAGAATGCTCTCCAATCCAAATTAAATTCTTTACTTCCTATAGGAAAAAGGATTTCTTCTTTGGAAATTCAGCAGATGGTTGGGGCAGTGATTATTTTTTATTTTTTTTAACCATAGGCACTAAACCCAACAAAACCCCTTTGGACAACACAACTGATGACATAACTAATCTCAATTCAAATGCATTTTATAAAAATAAGGAGGCATTAAAAAATAATTGTGCCAGCAACTATCCTTTGGTATCAATTTCCTGCTCAGAAGTTTAACAGCACCCAGGGAACTCTATTAAAATTAGGACATCCATCACGATGCCATCAAGGCAAAGGAGTTGAGGAGGCTGTTGCTTGCTCAGTTGGAAATGAACACCATTCTCCTGAGATAACACAGATAACTGTATGGGCTCCCCACTCTTTTACAGCCTGGAGTAAAACAGGTCAGTGTAAATCAGCCGCAGTTGTGGTTCAAGGCAGCCCATGTAAGGCTGCCATTTAGTGAGTGCACACACACGGCAGGTTTCACATTCTAGCTTAGTTGGTAATCTCTTAAACCGCTTTAGCTCAAGTGCCTGTGATTGTTTGACTCTTTACTTAATTGCAGCATTTTAATTTAGCTAAAATTTGTTTAACTACTCAATGGAGAAGATAAGTTGCAGTATCTGTGGCAACACTGCCAGGCAGAGCCTTCTATGTGGAGAGGATCAACAATTTAAACAGAGATTTTACAACTTCTACATTCATTTGTCGACACTGGGATATATTCCCTCCTTGCTTTGTCCCACTTTGGCAGTCGCAACTGGGGGGTTGCACTGGGACAAAATTGTCCTTCCCATGCCCTTCCCACCTGCACAGTCAAGTCTTATTCCCCTCGCTGCACCTGCTGTCAGGTGTTAGACACAACTGCCATGCACTGCCCTTCTTTTTGTGCTGCCAGGGACCACAGCTACTGGAGTTTATCCTTAAATAAAATGAGCGTTGGTCTTTCCTTGGCCTCCTTTATTAACAGTAAAGCAATATGTTGCCATTCATGCCACCAGTTGGTGACATCATGTTGGACTCGTGGTCTATGTGTCTTTTCCTTCTGTTTTTGGTATAAGGCTGCCATGCAGAAGATTATGATCCTTTTTGCTCCCTAACATAATAAGAGCACTTCATGCCTGTGTGGAAATGGCAGTTGATAAAAGGTGAAGAGCCCCATGTTGAGAGAAAAACCTGATTTATCTTCTCTTTACAAGTTGCTGCTGTAAATCATTTTATCCTGTCTTGAAGCCCGTTTGTTTTTGCAGTCACAGCAAAGAAATTCCACAGTGTTTATATTCATCTGTATTTTGAAATAATATTGTAAAGGACAGTAAGGTGGTATTATGTTGGAGATGGCTGCAAGAGTTTCTCTTATACACAGGCTGCCAGGAGCTACAACTTAATGAAATGATAAAAGCTCAGGAAAGCTGCCCCAGGAACCTCTTCCTGACAGTCCTCGATGAAACTGATAGTCAGCCAAGTGTGAGTTGAGGTAGAGAGAGGAAAATCGATGTGAAATCATCAAATCACTAGTTTCTTGATGTCACTTAATCAGCAGGGGCTCATAAAGGATGAAGCATGAGGAGTCCAAACACAACTTAATGAAAAGGCAAGTGTTGACAAAACCCGAATGTACTGGCAACTTGTGGTTGTCTCCAGTGTGAGATGCAGTGAGGGAGGATGACCTCTGAAGTAGCTGTGAATGCTTACTCACAACTTGCCCTGTTGAATCATTCATGTTAAATCTTATTATGTTTATTTGGAATAAGTAGTGTAAGTCTGTAAGTATATGTGTGCCTGTGTTGAGTGCAGATTCGAGCTGGCATTTTGGTTGATGATTCTTTTCACAACTGACATTGTTCAGTCAGTCTGCAGTGGCTGCTCTTTAATGACACTGATGGGGGAGGAGAGAGAAAACAAATATGGGATCTGCTCTTAATTTTGGAAAGCAGCAAGAATGAGAAGTCTTTATTCCGATGCCTGGCATAGCGTGGACTCACATTCCTGGAGGAAGCTGCTTACCCACTTGTTTGGAACGTGTTTGCTTTCAGAGACAGCCCTGCAGTGATCACCACTGTGCTGGTATTTGGGGACTGGGAGCCCAGTGTGACTGTGGATAGATACAGGGACTGGCTAAAAACCAATACTGCTGTGGTCAGCAGTGACAGATATGTTCTCTTCACACAGACACATGTTTTGCTTTGGGTTGTACAGTGAAACTGGCAGTTCTGAAACCTGCAACCTTTTTATTCAACTCCTGATTCAAGGCCAGTATAACTCCCAATGACTATTGCTGTTGTTTTCATTGTGGAGTCCCAGTTCATTGTTTCTGTGGGCACAAAAGTATTGCCGGGCTCATTTGGTGTTTCAGTGCACTGTAATTTTACGTTGTGCAATACTGCTGGGATTGCTGAGCTGTGTCATCTGTTGGGCTCATCACTATTACTTCCTTTTGACCTCCTCTATGTAATTACGCATGGATGACTTACTACCTGCTGTAAAGATACTTAAATGCAGCTGGGCTCGTTAAATAAAAAAGTGAACAGAGCAAAATGATTCTCTCGGAGGTCAGTGAGGAGCAACTAGGTGGCTGTTGCTCCCTGTCAGGCAGCCAGAGCCTTCTGTCACATGACAATAGGCAAGCATCGATTTCAGAAGTCCATTTGTTTTTATGACAGTTTTTACAATTTTATGGAAATCGAACCATTACATAAAGCATAATTTTCCTCAGAAATTGGTGTTTTATAGACTTGTATCCATATTCAGTCATTTACATTCCTAGCTGCATTTTACATAGAGCGTAAATATACTGATCCATTTTTTCCCTAGTAAAAAAAATCTTCAGAGCATTTTTTCTTTACTTTTCTTTTTTTCCAGTATATGCAAGACTATCCCTGTTTGGTACTTAAGGAAAACCTCGAGGGTTCTATGTCCATAGAAACCAACTCTATAGGGACCAGAAAGGAACTAATGTTTGATGCTTTAATATTTAGCCCATAGATCATAGTTCATAATGATTTTTCTAATGAGCTTTTGCTACTCTTTTTATTCTTTAAGAATGTATTTTTCATAATCTGTGTTAGTTCTGAAGTTAACTCATCATATTCCTGCTTTTCTTGCAATGGTAAATCCAACTCCTTAAGCCAAGTTGCAGAGATTTTGAGTCATTTGAGTCCACATTATGACCACTGTGAACATGAGCCTCCTGATTTTGTTTCATCCTCCATGGAAGTCGATCAGTGCCGTATAAAGGCCCTACTCAGGAGAAGGTAGGGATTTTGCATACATGATCAGACTTGAAGTGCCCCAGTGGGTCTGTACAAGGTCAGCTTGGACAGCATCTGTTCACATCACTCTGTCTTTTATTTTTATGAGGAGCATTTTAAAGCAGGACAAGGAACAGTGTCAGGTTGGAGGTCTCATTTTTGGAGGCTGTATGTCTTAAATCTCAAATTCCTCAGTGAACTGCACCTCCTTAGCTGTTCCTTGGGGTTTGCCCAGTTCACCTGAGCATCACCACGTGACTGCTCAAGGTTTTGTGTCCTAGATATAACAGCATTTATTAAATTGGTAATTGCTTGGTTGCTTGCATACTTCTCCTGTATGGTAATTGCCACCTAAAGGTCAGCACTTTCCAATGTGCTCTGGGTGTCACTGACTTTCCTAATAGCAAGAAGATGAGTTAATCTGTGGTAAGGATTCTTACCCTTACAAGCGTGTAAATATTTGGAATTGCATGAGTTGCCATAGCATGAAATATGTCAGGAAAGATCTAAGTTCAGCTGTACTAGATGAACATGAAAGAATATGTCCACGAAAAGGAGGCCATCACTAACCCATGGAGCATATCAATGGAAGTTTGATATAACTCCAAAAAAAACTTACTAGGCCATAAGAGATAGTGCCATTGGAAAAAGAGTTATGGGAATGAGCACTGAAGAGGTATTGGGAGTTACTTGTCAGAAACTATTTTATGAGAAAATCTGATTAAAAAAGAGACTATGAATGATATTGGAATATGAGAGAATCTGAGAATGATGAACTTGAGGGGAAATCCACATATGTAAAGAATCTGTGTGTTGTTTTAGTGTTTGATTATAACTGCTTTTAGGGTTTTTTTGGTCCAAGACAACAGAGAGCCTCTTTAACAGCTTCTGAAGGAACATGAAGGTAGGATCTGAACTGTGGTAATAAAAAAATTATTAGAGTGGATTTCCATGTTCCTTTTGTAAGAAGGAAGTCCCAAGAAACCATCAAGGTAAGGTACACCTGGGAAGTGGTGGGCTCATCAGACCCAGCAAGGTGAGGACAGGCAGCTGCCTGGGAGCTGCGGGAAGAGGGATCTGAAGGGCTTGCAAGTTTTGTGTCAGCTTAGTTTGTGGCCCTATTTTGCTAAAGCTGCTGTCTGAGACTATCTGGAATGGTTGTTTGGACAGAGTAAAACTAGTCTGGAGTGGTACCTCGGGGAGTTATTGACACGCAGGTGACAGAGGAATCTGTGTTTGCAGATGAGATCACCAGCACCAGGATGGCAAGTGGTCATTTTTAATGTCATACTGATGTTGGGCTGACACACGTAACTTGTCAGCACTGCAGCCATGTGTGGAAATCTCCTGTAGCTCCTTTGAGATGTATTTTGCCACCCAGGACTGCTGTTTACTTTTGTTAATAAAGTTGTGTGGTCAGCTGATTATAGAATGAATGTGAAGAGGTTGCTCTATCCAGTTCTTTTAAGTCAGATATTTTAAATTCATGACAGAGGGTGGAAGCTGCAATAATGGGTATTTTCTGGATTATAAAGACATCTTAAATTCCTGGAAGTGATCTGAGAACACTACTTGCAATAAACCCAAATTTAAAAAAATCAAACAAGACAGAAAGCAATATTCTGTTCAATAATTACCCTGCAGTTTTACAGGTTTTCTCTTGTGCTCAGACAATGTTCCTTGGAGTCGGTAATTTTACAATTTTACAATCATCACAGAGCATGCCTCTGTGTGCAAAACATCTATGCTGAAGGGCAGAGAATGGCCTCAAAGTGGAAGGTGTCAAGAAACATCCAAAATCAATTAACGATTATACAGCGTGTGGGAGACATTCCCTGCCTCTCTGTGAGCAGTCCCCCAGACAGTGTGGCTTTCAGGCTGCCAGGAAACTGGTCCACTTCCAAGTTACCCGTAGGAATTGCTTTGAACTCAGAATAAACCTGCCCACACATATACAAATTAGAAGAAAACAAAACACGTTGAATGAAATCTTGGCCTTATCAAAATCAAAAGGAGTTTGCTGCTGACTTCAGTGGAACAAGAATTTTATCCATAGAGGGGGAAAAAAAAAAAAAAAAAAGATTTTTGAACTCTAAAATCATGGCTAAGCTGTCTGATGTAGTGTGGTGTTTTGTGGGGGTTTTTTTGGTTTTTTTTTTTGTCACAGATACCTGCTTGTTTTTACATGTATTTGCAGGATCTGAAGGCCACAAAGTCTTTGTAATTGTGTGTCTGCAATCCCTGACTGCAATGTGTTTGCCAAAGCACACCTGGAACACTCATGCTTTTGTAACTTTCCTTTCTTGTTTTTATGGTCCAGCAGCATTGCTCAGGCCTGTTCAAGTGAGGTGGGAATTAGTAACATAAATATAACTTGTCCGACTTGATTTGTTCTTCCCACACGCACATTCTGTGGCTCTCTCCAGCTGAACCATGTGTAGAAAGAAGAGTAGAGTAAGGAGCCAGTGCCAGGAAGGTTTTTACCCTTTTAGAATGAGCTCTCAATAAATTATGGAGGGCAAAAATAACTTGTGGCCATCCTAGTAAGCGTACTGTCCTCGGATGTTCCTCCTGCACAGGCTGACAAGAAGTTACCATTAATTTTAGTGAACAACCTGTAAATTGGCTGTGGCTTAGCACTTGAAAGGCTCCTATCCCGTGTACCTGCTGAGAGCATGTCTAACCAACGTCAGATTAACCCCCTCCCAAAAGACCACTGTATACATCTGGGATTTTTGTTGCTGGTTTTAGTTGGTTTGCTTTTATCTTTTAAAAAATTCCTGCCACAGCTATGAAGTTGACTTAACAGCTAGAGTGCTTCCCTGGTAAATGGGAGTTCATGTTTAAGTTCTCCAACCTGCAGAACCATGCGGGCTCTTGCCTCTCTGCCAAGTCCCCAGCGTTACTCACTCCCTGCATGGGAACCATCCAAACCTCCCTGCATGGGAACCATCCAGACCTCCCTGCCTCTCCCTGTGCTCAGTTGGGAGGATCCCTACTGGAAACTGTGCTGCAGCAATGGAAATGAGACCTTCTCGCCTAGGAAAGGGGAGTGCAGGAGAGCACAGAGGGCAGTACCATTGAGAAAAGGCTTGGGGTTGTGATCTCTGCTGTCTGGACCATGAGTTTTCACTTGCTGTGTTAGCAGTCTGAGCTCCAGAGAGGAGAGGGAATCTGGGTAACTTCATCCTCACCAGGTGGGTTTCCCTGCCCTTTGGCAGCGACGTACTCCCCATGCGCTCTGCAGGTATCTCCGTCTCTGCTTGGGATTCCTCTCTGGGGTCTGCCAATTAAAACATAAGCATTTACAGCCTCAGCTTTATAGGCTCCAAGTTCTTTACTGGGTCTGCAAAGGCAGGGCCGTGTTACTTTGTAAGGCACTAAGTAGGTGTGCAGGCCTAGAGAAGTGAGAGATCCATTGGATCTGTTGTGGAAAGAGATGAGTTCCCTTGTTACGCTTCCTCTGAGCTCAGTGTATGTGCTTGGTGAGCAATTTATCATGAAATTAATGCTTATATTTAGTAAGTCCACGGTCAATGGATCTGTTAGTTTGAGTTCACCTGAAGGAGTCTCTTGTTTCAGTATTTGCTTGGTTGTTGTGCTCTTCCATTGAGAAGGAACGGCCACATGTTTCTGGCCACGTCATCGCCGGTTGTGAATGACAAACCAAATGACACGATTTATTTGATTACTGCAGTGCTCATAAATGGTTCAGCGCTGACAGCCTGATAGGAAAAGAACCCATTACATGCCCGGGGATAGGCATAAGTTGGGTCACAACTCTAGGTGGTTTTCTCTTCCAGCCCAGGCGTTGTGCCTGGTTTCTGAAGTTCCCATCCCATTGATTTATTTGCTGGGCTGTCACATCAGCCGTAGCCAGATTTTTGACACCACTATTTTTTGTGACATTTGTTCCTTAAAAAAATGGGAATAAGGTCACACTAAGCAGCTGTGAATACCCATTAACTTTCAGTCACCACCGACCTGGAGGACGTTTGGAACAGCAGCTTTGGTTGGGGATGTTGTGTCCCACCGACAGTGCCTTCAGTCAGTCAAAGCTGGAAGTAGGAATGAGAAGTCTGAGGTGCATATTTGAAATTGCAGGAGCAGCACTTACGAAGACATTATTTCAAATAGTGTCTAAAGGGTAATAGGAGTGTGCTTAATTCTTTCATGTTTTTTAGTGTCTGAAAACTTAGTTTTTAAAATTATATTTCTTATCTTACATAGGTTCCCAGTTAGTCCACAGAAAAAATATATTGCTGGTTGGTTTTACTGTCCTATTAGCTGAAGATACAATTTCTATTCACAGGAAAGCCTCCCCCAGGGGGTAGGTGATATATTATTAATAGCATATGTCAATATTTAAATGATGCTAATATTGGGCCTATGAGTGGCTGTGATAAACCAGCCCATGGCAGCTCCTGTGTTACCTGTGTGGCTGCTCCCAGCCAGTGTCAGCAAAGCTGAGCAAGAACTGAGCACCTGTAAATGTAATTAGCTTAATTGTATTAAATATTGATGAAAAATCTTTAGCAGCACCGTAATACCTGAACAGTTTTCCTAAATTTTAGGAAATATTGGTCTTTACATCCCAACTACGGCATTCCTTGTGGCTCATCCTTGTTTAGTAGGACTGGAGAGAGGAAAGCTGCTGAATGGCTGTGGGGTTAATAAAGAAAAATAATTTTGAAGTTCTTGTTAAATTGCAGTGAGTGTACAACTAAACTGAGATTTAATTACATTTTTAATTAAAGGAATAGCTATTGATTATGTCATTGAATCTGTGTCGTAGCCAACCCTAATAAACAGCAATATTACAAGAGATCATTAAACTAGTTGTTAAAATTCAAAATTAATGACAACTAGACTGGTGTATAAAAGGCACAGGATTGCTGTGTAGAAGAAAAAGATAACAAAGTATTAATTTCTCAAATTATGGTGGATGATGCTTTTATGCCCTGTCACAATTTATTATAATCTATGGAATAAAGTGAAGATGAAACCCAAACACTGTTTAAATAAGAAACATGGGCAAAGTTTCACCTTGAAGGCAAACAGTGATTCAGAGGGTATTTCTCATGAGCTGATGCGAAGCAGGATGTGACCTGTCACATGCAAGAGCCCTTCCGATCACTGGGGGACAATCAGATCTGCTGCTCCGAGATAGCTACTGTGATGAAGGGCAAGGAAATGCCAGCAGTCAGAGCAGGAGCAGCACGGCAGTGCTGACAGGAACCATGTGCAACCCTGTTCTGGGGGTGCAGGTTCTCTGTGGGCATGGCTGTTCTTCACCAGCACCCCTGGGCTTGCAGGAGGACTGTTGGTTGATGCTCACAAAGAAAATATGTTCTAGGTTTGGTTAAGATTTAATTCAAATAGGCTGGAGGAGCTCATGCTGATCTTTTCCCTCTGCTTTCTTTTACTGCTGGAAGGATCTCCCTGGAGCATTTTGTTCAAGGGGAGCAGTCCCTGCGGGTGGATACCACAGAAACCCATTGCTTGTGGCTGGAAGCTGCTCTGAGCAGGGAAGTGCAGCAGGGAGATGAGGGAGCTGATCTCGTGGCTATTTCTCATTCTTTTACAGTTTCCTGCATATAAAGCCTTTTTAGTGCTTTTCATTCAAATGCATGGTATGCACAGAAATGTGTTCTTAATAGTGACACAAGGCACGCTGCTACATGGCCAAGGTTATAGTCAGACCCTGTGGCCCAGCTGAGCTAAGTTATTGCTTGAAATAGATCATTTTAGAATTAAACCTTTTTCTCTTTACCAGATTTTATAGTTGAGTGTATTTTGGATGTTCTGTGCGTGATGCCATTGGCTGTTTTGTGAAGACTGTGATGGTTGTACAGATGTCAGCACCCAAGAATTAGGATGCAGTAGAATGAGAGGTATCCGATTCAACACCCAAGAATTAGGATGCAGTAGAATGAGAGGTATCTGTAACCTTTATTTGACCTTGTAGTTTTATGGAGCGTGATTCAGTCGTAGCAACTTCCCTTCTCCCACGACCTCTGGCTTTTTTAAGTGTGCAGGATGAACAAGTGGCACAAATACAGCAAGTGCAAAGAATGTGGCAGTCTGGTGAGCTGCAGAAGATCTGGGGAAATGCTTGGTAGAGCCATGAGCACTCTGTAGGAACAGAAAGCAATTTCATGTGGTGAAAGCACTTTTCTCTCTGTATTGCTCCTGTTACATATGGGGGTGTTCTCACTTTCAGACTCCAGATTACAAAACATTTTCTGTGTCTAATGGGTAATAAATACAGAAGGGTGGATTACTGAAATGTAAACTGAGAGGGTCAGATATAAACCTCAAAACTCTAAAAAGGTTTAATGACTTGTAATCAGGATTTGCCAATGATTTGTGCTCAGGTAATGGCATCGTTGCTTTTTTCCCCAACACACAAGGTCACATTTTAGTTCCCTTCAGGCAGGTCCCTGTTCCCTGTGGCTGCTGAACTACAGGATGTTATGATTATAGATGTGGTGATGCTCTTGTTGCAGAATGGCAGCTGATAAATGATGGTGGGATGGCAGCTGTAAATACAGCTTCTGTTGTGATTTAAGAGCGAGACATGGAGGCGTATTGCCCAGATGCTTGATCGATGCTAAACAGGCCCAGCCACAACATGCTGGAACTTAAAAGTGCTTGCCAGATTTTGGGATTAGAACTCGTCATTTTAAGCATTAACTCCTCCGGTATCAAAATAATCAGCTGCTCTGGTCCTCCCCTTTTCCTTTCTCTTCAGCCAAGATTTATTTACCTTTGCAAACAGGAACTGACACGCAAACTGGGGGTTTTCAGTAATTTTTTTGAGATACAAGAGCTTCTCCTGCAAGCTGCCAAATGTTCAGTGTCTGTTTGAGCTGCCTTGTGTGTGGCTTCACGTCGTGTCGCCTGTGACCTTCCCATTCACCTGCTTCAGTGTCAGGAAAGGTGGGGCCATTTGGAGCTGCAGAGTTGTGCTACTTCAGGCTGGAGGAACAATAAACCATTAGCATAATAATGGCGCCAACAGCAAAATCGCCTATAATCAGGATTCATTTGCTGCAAAAGGACACATAGCTTTGGTCACTCAGCCCCCTGCTCTGTAGGTGACAGTCCTGTGCAAGTGATACTCCCAGGAGAGGGATTTTAACCTGGCTCCTCTCAGAGAAACCCCACGCATCCCGATCTGAAGGCTCGTAGACGCTTGGTTACTTTTCCCCTGAAATGAGAAATGAAAACAACTGCCTCCCCAAGATCTCCCTGGGATTCAGACTAAGTGGGGCTTGTTTTTGTATTCATAGTAAAAATGAAATCAGAACTGGCAGACTGATGTGTGAATTTGCACGCATCTGGGGACAAGAATATGGGTGAATGTTGTTAATTAAGCCAAGACATCTCAGATGGTTTTGCCTAATATTAAGTCCTATTCAGTAAAAGGGACTTTTTCTTGGGTCTTTTTAATGTCACATTCCATTTACAATTTGTAATAAATGCTGTAACTTGTTTCCCTCTCCCACAAAAAAATGACAGAGAGGAATCTTTTGCTAATCCTTTGATAACAGTTCTTTCTTTTTGTTCCAGATAACTTCAAACAAGAAGCACTTGGAGAGCCTGAAGAATGATGGCGATGCTCTTATCCAAACTCTAGAGAGCCTGGCCCAAACTGACAGGTGAGTTCCCTCGGGCTTTTCTAGGAATTTCCAGGGCTGAGAGCTCTCGCCCCCTCTTTTGTGTGTGATGGTCTTCTCCTGTAATTCTGTGCAGTGTGAGCTTCTCAGGTTTCTGCTCCCCCTGCCTGTGCTGCTCTCCTCCAGCCTGCCCTTGCTCAGAGCTTGCGGCGTGCTTTGCTGCCGGTGCCGGCCGGTTGTGCCGCGGTGCTCGGCGCGGTCCGGCTGTGCCTCGGCGGTTTCACGGCTCGCTTTTCATTCTGTGATTTATTATTCCATTCCGGCCGCTCGGTCTCCATAACTGGAGACCCGTCAGTGGCTCTTGGCAGGGCGGGCTGGATGCACAATGCGCCATTTGTGCCCCGGTTTGGGGTAACTGTGTTGGGTGCACTGGCGAGCTGGTTCCTCTCAAACGTGCAGCTGGAGAACAGAACTGCTTTTGTTTCAGAATACCTGTGGCCTCTCTGAGAAGGCAGGAGACTCAGGGGAATGCAAGAACAGAGGTGCTGATGCCAACAAGTTGGCCAAGTCTAAGCTTGTCACCCACAGCCTTTGCCTCATCTAATCCCCCTTGGGCATGTGAATGAATGACTGCCCTCTGCCCCTCAAAACAAATGTCACACTTCTGCTGTGGGCTGTTAGGCTTCATTTCACTCCTGGTTGGACTAAAATTCATTGAGAAATTGTAGTTTGTAGGTCAGTTTTTGAAGCACTAAGGTAATCTTTTCAGTGCTCTCTGTGGTCCCACAGGCAGGCTTTTGAGGAAAGTGGCTCCTCGATGTTATGGTAGTGTGTACCCTGTGCTGGAAGGAAGGAGTGGTGTGGTGAGATGTGGAGAGGAAACACTGGGATGTGGGGAGTGTAAGGAGATGCACACTGAGGACTAACCAAACCTGTCGAGCACAGTCAGTATCCCTCTCACGCGCTCAGCTGCTGACTCATGGGTTTTTGTATGACACATTAAATTATCTGGCTAAAATACAATGTCAGCTCTCCCCCGGGGAGACACAGGCACCACCACTGAAGAGGTAATGAAGGAAGATGGGATTTTCTTCTCTTAGAACCAGCTTTCACTCTGTTTTGCAGCATTTCAGCATTAGATGCGCTAGACAACCCAGTCACAGTCTTTGAGCTTTTCTGTCTTCCTCAGTAGTCTCTTATAGTCTGTACCTTCCTGTACGCAGAAACCCACATGCTACAGAGGCCAAATAAACAGCACTCCCTCTGACTTAACACAAGATGCTCAGTAGATCAAATCCTGGCTGATACTCTTGAGGAGTGTTTTGATATATTAGGGTGAGCCAAGTTCCTCTGCTGTACCAAGCTCCTGCACTGCAGCAGCAAAGGGAGCCCCTGAGAATCCCTGGATTTCATTTCCCCTCCTGCCCTTCTTTAGGGAACACATGTCCCTGTCCATTTGCCTCCAGAGGAGACCAGGAGGGATTCAGCCTGGATCTTGGGGCCGTAATGGACTCAGACATGGATAAATTGACAACAGGCAGGCAGGAGAAGCCTGGAGTTAGCAAGCTTTATCAGCCTTAGCTGGATGGCCATTTGTTTATGGAGGGTATGGACATGCTGCCTTGTCTTCAGATTTTTTTGTGTGGCATCTTTCCCAGAATATTCCTTGTAACCTGATTGATAAACCTGGTCTCCTCACCTGTGCTTGGAACCTGCTTAAGGAGCCTCTCTGCATCTGATGCAGAATTGGAAATGTTTTAGAGCAGGCTACAACCGAGATCCTGGATCTGAGCCATCCTCTGGGTAGTCTGAGCTCCCAGGCCCATCCGCCCACACATCACCACTGAGCTGAATTGACTGAGGAGTGGTTTTGCTTTGCTCATTTCTTACAGGCAGGTTTCTAATCTCTCACTCTTCCTGTGTCTCAGAAGGGGGATTCCAGCCAAGCAGTACCGTGCCAAGAGGAGGGCACTGCTTGGATTGCAGCTGCTTTTGGTGCTCCCCTGCTGCCCTGCAGCAGCCATGCATTGCCAAACTCTACCTCTGATGCATCCTCAGCTGGTTGCAAGGGGTAGACCGTGCCAAGAGGAGACCAACCCATTTTGCTTTGTAACCACCTGGAATCAAATCCACTTTAAAAGGTTGAATCGTAGCCATTTATTTTTCAGTGAAGGCAGTTGCCAAGATGACTTTGTTTCAGCTAACTAAATTTTCTGATTTAAACTGCTGCTCCTTAAGGCATTGGCTTACATAGTGTGAACTGATCATTTGGATTTCCTGGCTAGTTCTGCATTCCCCAAAGTGTGGAGCATCAGTAGATACTGTCATTAGCAGCAGCCAAGGAAATTGCAGATTGATTCACTGCAGTCCTTTCTAAGCTAAAGATGAAGGATGGGATTCTATAAAAAAACCAAAAAGACATGTTTCTGTGGACTAGTAGTAATGTGTTAGAGCCTCTGTTCCAATGCTAGAAAAAAAATGTGTTTCCAGAAGGAAGAATTTGGCAAAATACCTATACTAAAACCTTAGCTGAGGAAGCAAAAAGCCCCACTATTTGATGTCAAATCAGCAGCAGTGCAGTAAAAGGGCTGTATGTGTGAAAACACACCTTTCTGTCAAGCTGGCAATGTGTGTGTGTGTAGATTCACAGGGGGCATGATAAATTATATCTTCTTTTTTTACAGAGTTAACAACAGGGGAGGTTGAGGGAGGGAGCAGTTACTGGGAATTTGAGCTGGAATTGGTTTCTACCCAAGGTTTGCTACAGGGCAGAATCACTAGTTAGGTGTTACTGCCTAATAGAATAGTGGATATGGAGTGCAGTTAATGGCCATTCAGAAATTTTCCAGTATAGACAACGGCAAATGTGGAATTTGAACAAAATGGTTTTTCCCTAAGTACGTCTAATAGATGTTACTGTTTTTAATTCCTAGCTCTCATGCTGACGTTGCTGTTGCTTCCCTGGCATTGAAAATTCTGAAAATGGTGGGACATGAAAGTATCAAGACGACCAAGTGAACTGGTTTTGACCCAGCCCATTGACATGTGCAGGTTGTGTGCACTGATCAGTACCTGGGGACTGCAGAACATCTTCACGTGAGCTGAGCAGAAGTCACTGATTCAGCAAGCTGAGCTGTAGCATATGCAGGAATTTGGGAGGGTTCAGGAAAGGAGGGAAGCTGATTCTGGGGGCCAGTTTGTTTTTTAAACCCCAGTAAGGATGAATTCTTGGTTACTACTTTACCTTGCTGGCATTACCTGATGTCCTGATGTAGCTCAAGTATCTGACAGTCTGAAAGTGTAAATTAAATGTTGTACAGGTCTTTCACAATATAAAGTGTTTCACTATTCTAAGTTGCTCCTAGAAATGCTCATTTATTGTTTGGACCAGGTGACTGCCCTGGCTGTTCATCTTAAGGTGTCACCTCATGCTTGTGACTGGCACTAGAAAATACCTCTTGACCAAGGCAGACAATATTCTTCACCTCAAGCAACGAGAACCAACCCCTGCGATCACACAGAGCCTGTGTATACCTGCCATGTATGGATGATATACATTCTTACCCAGTAGCATGGGGTGGTGTTTTTTCTGCCCTCTGTTTCCCAGCTTTCTGCACAGCTTAAACTGCACTGGTGGAGCGTCGTTCTGAGCTGCCAACACTCCTGGCTGGAGTTCTTCTTCAAAAACAGCTGTGATGACCCTGGAAGTTTGACGTATTATGCCCAGGGCAGGGTCCTCTAGAGCTTGCAGGTACCACAGTGTGTAAAGAATGAGTCTTTCCATACATACTGTGGACACTTCTTCCTTAATGTCTGTCTGGCAGTGCAGCACCTCCCCATTCCCAGCACACGTACCAACCCCAGGTGCCTGTTGAGAGTTGCTGCTGCAGCACCTGCTCTTGGACAGCTGTTCTCCATAGTACATGGAGGCAAGCAAACATCCCTACAGAAATGGACTGTACCATGTGTGTGTTACAGGACTTGTGTTCTCACATTACTTCAAAGAGTGTAGCTGGAGTTACTACACAGGGGGTGAAGTTCAGTGGTGGCTGTTACTTGGTGTAGTGTTTTACAGTGCAAGTGGGGCAGAGAGGAACAAAGAGCAGTGCAGGGTGAGCCTTTACCCTCTGCAGCTGCAGTTACCAAAAGGTAACTTTCACACTGGGCTGAAAGAGGGAATGATTCTTGATCACTCCTCCTCTGAAGTACTGGTACAATTCCAGGATTTTCTGAAGACTTGTTAACACACATAACTATACTTTGTTATCTGAAATAATTTGACACAGAGTGAATTAAAAGTTTACTTTAATTTTGAACCATTTTATAACTGCATTTTTCTCATGAAGCATCTGTATCACAGCAGGCTACAATAACTTTGGGATAAAAGGCAACTGGTAAACTGTCCAATACAAGGTTCCAAATAAACAGTTCTTACTGGCCCCTACCCAGACATATCCCAGATAAAGTTTTTGATCAAAAACATGAAATAGATCCACCTGCTTATTTTAAGCATAGTAAAAAGGAAACTAATTGGACCATTTCTATTTGTCTAGTTTTTTTATACAAAAAGGCTACACAATGTTACACTTTATTCAGAATACAGTTAGAGCGATTATGAATTAGTGTTCTACACCTTTACTCAATCCTTAAAAATTAGAAACTGCTGTAGCATATTCACTATAACTTAATACTACGAGAGACTTTAAAAAAAAACTAACAACAATTACTGCAAAAAGAAAGGCTACTTCCAAAGCAAGCAAGGTCAGTACCATTACAGAGATTTAAAAAAAATAATAAATTTTTAACAAGCAAGGCTAGGGTTTGATAAATTCCATCTTGCAATTCATTCTTGTGCATTCTTCGTTTCTTGAATCACTCCCAAAATCCATTTGTATTATTACTCCTCGACCAAAAAGGACCAGAACAAAAAGTTTACTTCAATTGTTCCCATAGGAAACTCAGCTTGGTTAGTGTGTCAGGCACTTTCTGAGATACTAGCCCACCCCTCGAGCCCTCTCAGCAACTCTACAGGCCAATCAATGCAAGTTCACTCAGATGATACAGCTGCAAAGAGAAAAAACACAGGTGTCAGTGTTCCTGAGCCACAAAGGGCTGTTTAACACATGAAGACTGCATGAAGCCAGTGCACAAGACATTACAGTTAATTACTTCCACACTTCACGGCAGAAGTCAGTTTGGAGTGTGCTGATCGAGTGTTTCCAGAGCATTTATTCATTATTCTGGCACACTGGGACCCAGTCGAGCCACTCCCTCCCTGCCAACCATGTCCTTAGTCCAGTCAGCTGTTTATCTCTTTTTGTTTGGTTTTTAAATTCAAGGTTGGAGCTTCTTACCTAAAGGATGATTTACAGGTCAGTATCGAACCAGGCCAACTGATTACTGTCACCTGGAGGCAGCCCATCCATAAGGTCCTGGGCATGGCCAAGATCTGGCAGACCATCAACTGGGTAGTCAGCACCAGGGTGGTGGCCACCCATTTCATGTTCCATCATAGGGTCCATACCCAAGGCATCCTGACCGTATCCGCCAGAGTGGAAAGAACGGTAGCTAGGATCTAAGAAAGTTAAAGGTGGCAGAGGGAAAAAAAGCATAATGTTAACAGATGTTAGATGCATCAGAAGCTGCAAGTATCAGTGTGTGAGGAGATTGTGTAGCCATCTAATTGTTTTCTAGTTCAGCCAAGTTCAACACAATCTGTTGCCTGCCCTTAATGGCTATTCCATTGTTTGGAACAGCCTTCCAGTATGATTCTGCAGACAAAGCACACTGCAGTCAGAAGCACGAGCAGATTCCAGCCAAGCCATTAGTCTGCACAATCAACGGTACTAAAATTCAACAATACTGCAGCAAAACCAGGCTCCAAGACTGTAGACTTGCTTCTGAAAGACTAGTCAAAAATAGCTCAGAATCCTTAGGGATAGGCTTGCAGTCAAGTCTATAGACACTTACAGACTAATGCATTCAATACCAGCTTTGTTGTTTTAAAGAAAAACTGCACCATTGAAATTGTCAAGTCCATTTGGAAAGAATGTAAAAGATTTCTGGAAACAACAGCTCAGTGGGAGATGTTCCCACAGGACTCAGACAAGAGACACCAGTTTTGCATGTTCATACGGCTCCCATTTCAGCGCTGCCAGGGGTGGTGCAGTAACTGGTTATTTGAACTGGCAGCTCCCCATCTGCCTGTCAGTTTGCAATACCTCGCTGAAGAGTAAATACACTCTTCACTCGTTTGCAGTTCTCCTTTAAAATCTATGACTTGACTTCATCCAACTCAAGTTTAGAACAGAAGAGACCTACCATCTGGGCGGTATCCAAGAGGTTCTCCCTGGGCACCAATATCAAGTCCGAGGTCTGCTGTCTACATGTACACAAAAAAAATGACAAAACAGTTTTAACATCAGGTCTTTCAGCCAGCACTAGTAATTCTAAGTTTAAAGAGTGAAGCTTGTCCCAGAACCCCTGGGCAACTCTTCTGTAGTGAGCACTGCAGTCGATATGAAATGCCTTTTTAGCTCAGCATCTGCATGTCATAAGTGTAGTAAGCAACACGAAATAGCCAGATTTAGGTACAGGAATCCAAAAGTCACTGCAAGAAGGATTCTGTTTGGGAATGAAAGACATGGGGCAGGTCTAGGAACACTCCTCATGTAGACCTGCCCAGCTCCTGCAAGTCAGCAACAGAGCTTTAAAAAGGTTCTAAAGGAACCTCTCCCCTTTGTTCAATTACAGAAGTAATTGCCTGTCTGCAGAGCAATTGCTTAATTCCCATCTCAAAGTGATATTTCATTTCCCCTTTTTTCCCCCCCCCACATTCCTGTGGTAAGAGACAGATTTTAGGAAAACAGAAGTAAGCAGTGAAACAGTACAAAGGGCTACTATTCCTTATGTAGTAGGTACATACAAGACAAGACAAACTAGGCTCCTGAATCTAAAGAATCTGCAGGAAGGCAAAGAATTAGTGAAGCCTTCCCTCTGCCTCATGCACAGTCTGTTTTCAGTCTCAGTTCACCGTGTGGTCCTTTAAACATGAGAAAAGGCAGTGTATGATTACCAGCTTGCAAATATACGTATTCAAGTCTGAAAGCTCAGTTCTAAGCGGACAAGTTGCATCCTCCCTTCAAGATTACTAATCCTACCTTGTTGGCTTGATAGCAGCCTCACAGGGTATGTTTTATATTTATGCTTCCCTCCTATCACTCATGTTTCTATTTTTACAGCCAGAGTTCATTAGGTTTTGACAAGCAGCACAGAAAAGTACAAAGTTCTTGTATACAGCCTTGCACACTAGCAAACATAATGAGAATTAATGCACTTTAGCACCAGCAGAGAATGAACTCTTCCTACCTGCAAGTGAAGGAGCAGCGTGAAGGCTGCTTACCACAGGTGAACTGAACCTGAACACACTGAGTTGAGAAGGTACAGTCACACAGCTGTGCAAAGCTGGGCCTGTATCCCTGACGGCATCTACACTTCACTAGTGGAAAGAAGGAGAACACATAACTAAAGTCTCCCCAAGGAACCGTTAACACAGAAGACAGGACTCACCTCGTTCCAAGCCATTGGCTCAGTCCGGAACAGAGAGCTTGTCAATTCAACTGAAAGTCGCTTCTTATAGTCCTGTGGTTTGTCCTCAGACATTCTGAACAGCACTGCAGCTGCGTATGTTGCTGTCAAAAAGAAGAGTGATTTTAGAAGAGGTCAAGATTTCTAGTAACTCTTCCAACACAAGTATGAAATCTGTCTTTTAAGTTCACTTACCAACACCCTCATTCCTAGAATGAAGCAGTTCTGTTAAAGGGGCAGTTGCACCTTCAGCTTCGATTGCTTCAGCTGCTTCCTTGTCTTGAGCCAGTTCACAAAGTACACCAGCAGCTACTCTCTGGATATTCTCAATGGGAGAGTACAACAACTGCAACCAAAACACATGGGGCTCTTTAGCTCTTCTACTTGAAATGCGTTCTTCAGTACACTCTGAATTACCAGTTCTAGCCAGAAAGTGTAAGACCCATTTCACTTCTTTTTCTAATAGGTACTATGGTGTTGTCTTGAGCTCTTACTTACCTGCACAAATAGTGGAATGGTATTTAGACCCCTGATTACGATTCGATTATGAACATCACGTGCAAGAATGTGCAGGGCTCCAGTGCAGCCCTCGACAATTTCTTCCATACGGACACCTTCCTAGTTAGGGAGAGAAAAAGCATTTTTGAAGTTGAGATATTGTGTGCTCTCTTTTTAAAAGACTGTCAAAAAGCCAATCAGCCTGTTTCAATATATCAACCAAACTTGTCCCCTGGACATACCCCCTACCCTAATAGGAACTGCTGGCCTTCAAACTTAACATTCATGCTGTAAGTCAATTCAGCCAACTACCCAACTAAATACAGTAAGTGAAGCATCTCACAGGAACACCTCACAATGTTTTTTATTATGAACCCTTTTTTATTTTATGTTTTTAAATTTTTATTATTGTATTTATTATTATTATAATAATAAAATATCTTTTATTATAACACCATCTCTTTTTCCTCATCCTGGATTAGCTTGGCACTTACTAAGTTGGAAAGAGTGCTTATCAGTAACAAAGAGGTCCCTTCCTGCCTCCACACCAATAAACTACACTCCTGTACTAGTAGATGCTGCTTTCTTTTGCCCACGCTAAGCCAACTTCTCCTTAATTAATTAGTTTAATGGGATAAAAACAATCAGATTGAGACTGATCTTGCCACACTGACCTGGCACCCAAACAGGTAACAAGCATGGAGCCTGCACAACCTCTCAGTACTTTTGCAGCTCTAAGCACCCTTGAGAAGCTGTGACAGCATGTTATTATCAGCACACAGAGAATAATGTGAGTCAGAGTAAATAAGTCAACAGTTCTTCAGACCAAGCCATACAGGGCTGAGGCGCACTGACAAATGAGGAGTTTGAGAGACAACTTCTAGAGATGTAACATCAGTGGTGGCCCACTTACCACAAACTGTTGTTGTGTCCCACCCATGGAAGTGCGTCGCTGGGTGTCTTGATGTGCTCTAACCAGCAGCTGCACTAGCCTTGGAATAGCACCTTGTTCACGCAGCGGGGCGTGGTTTGCAGGACAGAGAGCCAGGTTGCGGATCAAGCCAACAGTAGCCTGCAGGTAAGAAAGGGGGTGAGGAGTAAAGGAGCATGATGGGTGTGTGCTCACTGTCAGCAATTACTTTTTTTTAATCAGTTATCTCAAATGCTTAAGTCTCTAAGAAACAACACTTGCTCAATTGAAGCAACTTTCTCATCACACAAATTGTACATCCCAACACCTTGGAAACAAAGTATTTTTCACATTTAAAGTTACATTTTTAAAAACAACAGTTTTCAGTGCTTATAACCATTATTTACCTTGATCAAAGGCCAGTGTGAGGGTGGGTGCAACAGTTTAACCACCACTGGGAGTCCGTAATGGAGACGTACTGCATTTTGAGCCATCTCTGCTTCTTGGTGTCTGCTGGTGAGGTGACGGAGCGCACAAATAGCGGGTTCTGTGATGTCTTCCCTGTCCCCAGCCCGAAGAACTGTGCGCACAAGAGCCTCGATGCCACCAACCTGGCACACCATCATCTTGTTCTTGTAATTGTTGCAGGTAAGGTTGGAAAGGATGCCAGCAGCACAAGTCACAACGTTAATATCATCCGAACCCAAAAGCTGAACAAGAGTTCCTAGAAGGCCTTCCATGCCCTCCTACAAAAAAGAGGGAAGAACAAGTTAAGTCTCTTTACCACTATGTTGACTTTTGCTCTCAATCCCTCAGAAGAGCCGCTTACCTGCTTTGTTGCAGCATCTGACAGATTTCTCAGAGTCCAGAGACAGTTCTGGACAAGACGCTGGCTTGGATCTGTGAGGTGGAGTCCCAAAGCCTGCATCCCACCTAGAAGATGGTAGAGATTTGACAGCATTACTCAGATTTGACACCATACTCTGATGTTCATCTTGTGAGCAGTCAGGTTTTTTTCTTCCTGAGTGCATAGCTGACAAGCTTTTTTGGGTGCCTCTTGTCATTGTGATATGGCTGGACCCTTCACCACGTACAAAACAAACAACCCCCAGGTTCTCTTTGCGACACTGGGCTTTTTAAATGTGTGCATATTCTAAGGGGACCATTCTGACAACACTTGGCCACTAAAGCCACCCAGCTAACAATACAGAATTACTCAGCCAGCCTTTTTAACTTCTGTATACTACAGACCTCCAAAACGAGTTATGGACTTAAGGACTGATCCAAGTTCATTTTTTGATGTTGGCAATTTCTGTCCTTGGTGGAATAAATTGACCCTGAAGTACTGTATAGTTTTTCAGGTTACCATGGGTACAAGGTACTTACCAGCCTCAACAATAGCAGGTTTGTTGCTGGAGCAGACTGACAACACCTTCAGCACCCTACTTGTGGTCCACAATAGTTTCTCATAAGTATAGGTCCTCATTATGTTTACTAAAGCCTGGGGTCCACCACTTGCCAGAATAATCAGCTGAAAAACAGCAAAAATAACATTTAACTGTCACTTGCTATGCCTGTCAGCAGGTAGTAAGTGTTGCTGGCTTACACCCCTCATAGGTTACAGATCCCTAAAAAGCCATTCCCATCTGCTGATGTGGTCTTTAAGTTTTACAGCCTCACTATAAGCACAACAGCCCTTCTGCAAGATAATTCCTGCATCCCTCACCTCTTGCAAGGTCAAGACTGACCGGCAAAAACCAAACATGTAGCTGAAGGTTCAGAATAAGGTCAGTACACAAGAACTGTCAGGCCATTCATAACAAGCTTCCTTGTTTTAACTGATTCAATAGCCAAGGCACCTACCTTACTTTCCTGATTGCCATACGCTAAGATCTGAAGGCAGTCTGTTGTGATGGCCAAGAATTTGACATTTGTCTTGTTGAGCAAGGCCACCATTTTCTGCAGCCCACCAGCTAGACGGACAGCCATTTTGGCTCCTTCCTGATGTAACAGGAGATTGTGAAGAGTTGTAATGGCATAGAACAGCACAGAGTCCACAGGGGACCTAAAGGAGGGAAAACATCATGAACACCTGCTCCTACCAGACCCAACTGAAAAACACAAGTACTGCCTTAGCAGGCCACATACCCGAGCATTTTAACCAAAGCAGGGATGCCTCCTGATTTGAAGATGGCCAGCAGGCCTTCACGGTGATGTGAGAGGTTATGTAGTGTGCCTGCAGTACAACGGGCTGTTTCCACATCGTTTGTATTCTGCATGGTACGTACAATAGCAGACACCATTTGAGGAGATCTCATAATAGCATGGCGAGATGCTTCCTTTTTGGATAACTGATGAACCATAACTGCAGCCTTGTTCACCACCACCTAACAAATATGTGAAGAAAGCTTTCAGTTTTAAGGTCACTAAAGCCACCCCACAAAGCAAGCTGCACTGAAGAAAAGAAAGTGCTTACCTGGTCCTCATCATTCAACAGTTTGGTCAGTTCTGGGATTGCACGAGTTGCAAGTTCAGCATCATCTTGGTAGTTTATCAAATTAACAACAGCATGTTTTAACATCTGGGATGGCTCAGCCAGGCGTTGCACATTAGTTGGATGAGCTGCATCAAATTGTGTGGATGGGATTTGCATTCCTTCATCCAGTGTTTCAGGGAACATAGCTGCACGCACTCTCTGAGCTCTAGTCATTGCATACTGGCCATCAATATCTGAAAAACCAGGTAAGTCATTAGCTCAAACCAGGAATAAAAAGCTCATCTTCTAGATTGGTAATAACTGAGTATTTAGGTTTCTGTAGCATTAAACTGCTGTCTGAGCAAACCAGTGTAATAGAATAGCCCTTACCAGCAACTTGCTCCTGGGTAAATGACTGAGAGAATCCCTGCTCCCACTCGTACAGCACTTGTGTTGTGTCCACATCTTCCTCTTCAGGATTTCCCTTGCCACTCAAGGAGGGAGCAGTTGTTGTGGCACCGGAATGGATCCCAGAATCCAAATATGATTGTTGCTGCCAATGACTGACTGCTGCTTTTCTGTCTGGCTCCATTGCCATATCCAGCTCCATCAAGTCAGCTGTAAGAAATCATTGTTGAACAATTAAGTTTAGTTCAATTACTCCAGCATGTATTATTCCTGCAAGAGATGACACAGATTTTAAATTAAAATAAGCTGTCACAAACAGCTACCACAACCCAGCACTGCAAGTGAGAAGGCTGTTTTGAACTGAGGCTTTATGTCGAGCCAATGCAGACACCTAAACCTGACAAACAGGCAGAACAATCACTGCTATTGTGATTGTCCTGATCTACCACTTAAAAGTTCCCTCTTCCACATACTGTGATTATGCACTTGACTGTACTTAAGGGCTCCAAAATGCTTATGACAACAAACTTGTCTGCAGGTTTGATTACCAGTGTAAGGTATTAATTACTGTAGTAGAGCAGACGTTATTCAATCCAAATGACTTTGAAAAGTTAAAAAGAGAGGAATAAGGAGCCTGCTAGATTCTAGTAACAGAAACTGTAATGCATTATATACCTTGAGTTGCCATGTTCTTTGTTATGCTCCCAGAACTCTTTCCCGCTCCCTTTTAGAGATCCTAAAAAAGAGCAAGGTTAGAATTTATTCAACATTAATCAGAGCCAGTAAACAGGATTTCTTACTAGAACACTAGAACTGCAAACTAAGACTTTGCACATCTTGCTATTTCATTACTACAGCAAGTATACTCAAATGCTAATTACTAAACCCCCATAGACAGACATGAAAAAGAACAGGATGTATTGCCCAGACTTTTTCTGTCAGAGTATATGTAAGATATATTCTCCTCCTAAAGCTGCAAGAGACAGAGGTGAAGACTGACCATGATGGAGCTATTTTTCACTCCTCTATCCTTGCATAAGATGAAATCCAGCCATTAAATTCCACAGCTTGGACATGCCATAAAGACAAGGGCTAAATGTCAGACTTTCTCATTTCCCTCAAAGATAAATCACTCTTAAGATACCAGAAAAACTCTTTGATACAAGGCTACAACATGAATTTTCATGGGGAATGCTGAAATGACCATTTAAGGCAAGCTGTTATTATTTCAGTGGCTACCTAAATAGATAAATTGCACCACCTCCTTTACTCCTTTCCTGTATCGCAACAAGAAAGATTTCTTCCTGCACAAAACTCTTCCTTGAAGTTAAAACTGAAAATTGAACCAACTTTATTAAAAAAAAAAAAAAAAAAAAAGCAAGCTGTCCTTTAGTTACACACAAATCAAGTCACCAAACTCACTTTTATTTTTTGCACAGAAAGCCAACACAATTGGGGGCAGGAGGCCAAAAGCTGATCAAATGCCCTATCCAAATTTTCAGTATGCACCTCCATTTGATATCATCAAGCAGTATGGAAGTATTTGTGCCATGAATCTGTAGCTGTCTTTTCACTAACCCAGAAAGAGAAGTATGAGGCTACAGCTCCACAACAGGTCACTTTTATTTCATCTGCTCCCCTTCCCCCACACAGTCCAACACTGTTTCCAGCACAGACACAGAGCTGGTGACAGCCTGTCCTGGGAGCCAGCCAAGCAGAAACATTTGTAGTGGTAGGTAGTGCAATGAGCAAAACCATCTCTTGCAGCAATCAGCTTTCAATGTGCCAGTTAGGTGTTAGAGCTGTGCTGATCAAACATTCCTGGACAATGGCTGGCCACTAATCTCTTTAAAGGACAGGTCTGCAGTACTGTTTGTCAGGAGAACAAAGTCCATGTGACGCTCTGTTTGTGTAAAGACAGGTTTTCCAGTTTAAGAGTTTCCTTCAGAAGTACTTTTTAGAAAATCATAATTAAACAAAGGACAGGCCATCAGTTTTAAAAGTCTCACTGAATACGCAAAGCAACTCTGAGACAAACTTGTATTTCACTGTCTCTGAGCCAGCTGCAAGATAACCCAGCAGCTCCTGAGCAATCTTGTTACTTTGCTGTACAAATGCCAATGCTGTTTGTCCTGACTCTGCACTCCCACAACTTTTGGCAGCAACTCTTCCCTGGCTCTTTTAAAATGGACAGTAGATCTGCATCTGCAGCAGATAAACAGCATTAAGTTGATAAAAGACATAACACAACAACAGTAAGTACTCTGCTATGCAACTGGAAATGCTTAGGTCCCTAAACAGGTCCTCCTCCACTGCCTGGAAGAGACTAGCCAACTCGGAGCCTACTCCTCACAGTCTGCATGGAAGATGCTCTGATAATGCATCCATCTTTTTTTTAGTCCCACTAACACTGGATTCTTCCAATGTGCTGTTTAAAGTGCAGGAGCAACAGCAGTAAGGGAAGGAAAGACTTAGTCATGCTGTCAGTTCATCATTAATTCAAAACTTCCAATGAGTAGCTAAGGTGGATGAAGCACCTATACAAAAGCTTGATAGCTCTCTTCAGGTCTTATGCATTACTTTGTCATTCCCACTAACACCTTCCAAACAGAAAGAAGTGGAATAGTGCCAACAGTAAAATTTGTATTTTTGCTCCCTGTAGTCCTCACAGTCAGATGTGACATTTCCAACAGAAAACTGGGCAAGATCTAGCTGCTAAACAGAACTCACAATATGCTTAGCACAAAAAAAGATCTATTTTTATTGTAACCTTTCCAGTCTCCTCCCATCAGGACTACGCTAAAAAAATTAATACCAAACTAGTTTTGAAGTTGACTAGTTCATCTACCAGTATGGTAAGAGTGGTGACTACCCTTAGAGGTATTTCCCACCACCTGGGATTCAAATATGCAACATGGGGCTTGGGAACAACATTTATAACTTCCTTCCACTGTTGAATTCTGCACAAATGAAGGCAACTGGCTTACAGCAACTGCACTCTAGAATGGCTGTTTCAGTTTCAGCAGCCTGAAGAGATCAGAAGAACAGCTGTACCATTAGGTAAAATCCAACAGGCCATACCAGCCACTGAACTTCAGCACTACTGCAAAATAAAGCAGAAGAACATCTACAAAATAGCAATGAAGAATACTGGTTAAGTGTTCAGAACTGCATTACCAGTCAGACATCCAGTCTTTGGAATGGTGTCCCTAGATCAGCCTGCTAGCTGCACCTGAAAGTTCTAACATCCTAATCTGCATTTCATACACCTGTAACCCCCTCAGCAACTCCTAGTAGCTTTTTTCTTTATTATTTAGACAGGAAATAGGGTTTCACCCTAGGAGTTCAAGATAAAACTCTGGTTACCTTTGGTGGGCAGTTAAGTTTTCTGCAACTGAACATTCTCCCATCTTCTTTTTCACATTCCCTTCTAGTTTTACAAGGGGGTAAACTGAGTCCAGGCAAGTTGCTGACTTTGTCTTCCTGTTTGTCACTGCGAAGGTTAACCACTATACTTACAAAGGGAGCAACACCACCAGGCTGAGTACAAACATTTGTGCTATTCATTTTCCTGACTAACTGGATGAGTACATGTGGGCAAGGTGGTAGGGGAGGGGAAACAAAAAACCAAACCAAACCAAACAGAAGACTGCAAGGAGAATTAAGCTTGTATTCTTCAACCATGAAAAATATACCAGCTTCTTTACCCTTTTTCAGATTAATCGGAGGACACACAGCTAGTGACACTACAGTGTCAAGGTCAGTCACACAGATCTCAACCATCAGAAAGAGACAGAATGCCTCAGTATACTTTACCAACAAACTTCAGCATAACAGCCAGCTTCTATAAGCCTCACTGTTTTTGAAGACTACCTGGTACTCAAATATCTGAATTTCAATAAATGTCATGTTATACAGAAGTTCATATGGATGTACTGCTAGGAGTTAAGTGAAGAGTCTCCTATTAAAAACCTCCTCCTCCTCCATGACAGAACACCCTTGCTTAGCAAGCATCATCAGGTTTGGGGTTAAACGGAGGTTGGGTTTGGTTTTTTTAAAACTATATATTAAACTACTCGTATGAAGAGCAGTGCAAGACACAGCACTAGGCTGTATTGGGTACTATCTGTCCCAGTCTAAAAAACTGAGAAAAATGGTTCTGCAAGCTTAGAAAACTTATGAGCTAATAATTTTCAAGTCACTACAGAAGACAATTCAACTTTCTCTGTTTTCAAAAGGAATGAAAGAAGTATTAGATACTATTTCTTATTAGCTATTCTGATTTCGGAGGATAGTTAGGGCACATGTCAAAGAAGTCAACAAGCCTACACCAGTTCTCAAATCCGAATAATTCTCTTCATTAAGAATGATTAAAATTGTATCTGACTGATCTGATAAGCACTTTCCCCCCACATTCCTGTCACATTTATAAAGCAGGTCAGAGTTTGCATAAATATTTTGCTTGAGAGCAGCATGTTACTAAACCCTGTATGAGAAATTCAGACTGATACATCCAATCACCATGATTTACTGAATGGGAACATGTCTACTGACTGTTTTCATACATCTCATCCAGGACAGGCAAAGCAACTGTACCTTTAAACTAAGCACCACTTCTGAATGACACACTTTCTTACATAGGGCAAGCAGTTCCTAATCATCTTGATGGTTACAGCAATCAAAAATATGTATCTTCTACATAAAAGTGAAAAGAAGTTCACATATGGGAAAATAATTTTTCTCTAAGTACTCCGAAGTTATTGCAACTATTCCCAAGGCATCACTGGAAGCATTCTTTGAGTCTGATTTTATAACTGGTCTTCATTTCAGGCCACTGCCTGACAATAATTTTACCCTTGTATATGCTTTGCAAAAGTCCATAGCCAAAATATACAGGCAACACCAGTTCACAACTAATAACGCCATGTAACTACAGCACTCATTTCTACGAGCCAAAAACCCAGGTTCTTATATATCTGTTTTTAAGGTAGTGGAAGCTTCTATTAACTTTCGTTTTCAAGTGGCAAATTTGGGAAGTACATCCAATTAAGGATTTCTCTTTTTTTTATTTTTAAAAAATCCTTCTTAATCATATCCTGGAAGTTGCTAACCTGTTTTCTAGGACAGGGAGATTGAGAACCATCCAAGTAAGACAATGCTGACAGTGGAAACATCAGGAAAAATAGCTTTCATGATACAGAAGCACTTTAAGGTAGGAGTGGCTGGCCTGCCTCCCTAAGTAATTTTTGGTCTAACCTGTCCCACGACAAACAAACCTACTTCTACCCTTCTTAGTCTTATGAAGACATGATCCAGCCTGTTGTAAACTTCTAATTATTCCTTATCCCCAATTGGATAAAGTCCTCTTCTTTTATATCTACACAGATCTAAAAAAAAGTATGCTGTGTGGGTAATTTTGGAGGCCCATCATGTAAGAGATGCTTCTGTAAGACTGGTAAGAAATCCTGAAATTACAATTCCAGTGTTGTGTGTTTTAAGGAATTTTAGAAGCTTGCTGTAGGAATGACAATCTGTGTTTACACTTTTTTTCTACACAACGAACAGAAGATACTTTATTCAAAAATAGGAACATATAATGTGCTTGAGTTTCACTCTGAATACTTGTATTAAAAAAAAAATATATATTTTTCTTGTACAAAGGTACTACACAGGATTAAATACAGATTTTTCTCAAATATATTTCCATATCAAGAAAAAAAACTACTGAAGAGCATTCCCATATTCTGTCTCACGTATTAGCATTTGCAGTCCTCAGCCATCTTATCTACTCTAAAATGAATAGCTATATCCAGTGTGTGCAGATTATTTTGCAATTAGCCATATGCAAGCATTAGAAGGCCTTGACAGTGAAACTAGTTACCCCCCAACAGTAACTTTTTCATATCAGTGCTTTGAACACCTGGATGGATGAAAAGTACTACGAAACTCACTGAAAACTGGTTCTCAAGTACTGTTTCAGGGCTATAATTATTACATTAAACAAAGCCATGTACCATTTGGATATTTGTTGCGATAGTAAAGTTAAGACTTATTTTGTTTATACCAAGAATCAGAATATAAAACTTCACATATTTCACAGTAACTTCAGGCTTCCTTCTGCTTTCAGCAGGCTGATATTTAATACTGGGTAAAAATACGTTCAGATGGCTTATGACAAGATATCTTAAGTAAATTAAAATAGCTTACACAGTACTCAACATTAAAACAAAACAAGTCATACTATGCAGCCTTTTTCCTCTAATAGGAAAAAGCCCACCATTGGTTTTTAGAGCTTTAAAGCTTTTCTACCTTCTTTCAGGTTACATGGTAGAAACATTAATCTGTAGCCTTCACTACCACCTCAGAAGTGCCACGGCAAGAGATAAAGCAGTGTTAACTATATTCAAGTACTGTGCCAAGATGTAGCAACTTCAACTATGTCAGTAGTTCCACTGAAAGCTAAAAGCTACCAATAATCTTGACCTGAATGCCACAGCACACGCCCACACTGAAATCCATCGTACACAACCTGGACTGCAACAGAACAAACTGTTTTATAAATTTTAACTCATGACAGAATTGCTCTGGTCATTTCCTCAAATGACACTTGCTTAGTTAGCATTATTCCCTCCAATCACTAAGCTACTCTTGCTTAGCAAAGTGTTCTTCACTCCAGTGGTAGACTCAGTATCCTACGTAATCCATTCAGCTCAAATTTATACAAGATAGAATACTTCAGACAAAGCATTCCACTGCTGCCTGCAGAAAGTTAGAAGACACCCTGCAAGCAGCAATACATTTTATTTTAGATTTAGCTAATCAGACCGCAGTAAATTTGACTGTGAACCCAGAATATACAACAGTGTTAAGCTGGTCTTTAAATTCTCTTATTATCAAGACTTGAAAGTCTAGATTCTGTTTCTCCTAGCAAACATCATGAAATTAAGACATCTGAATGGTATCTACTTTACTGATCTCAAAGGTTAAGAGGTTCCAACTTGCAAGCTTTAAATATCCTTAATACATGCTGAAAGAGGCAACAAACTAGCCTAGATAATCATAGATTTTAAGTGGAAGAGGGGTATTTAATAGCACACACATACATCTGGCAACACTGCAAGTTACCCCTATTTCAGCCACTGTTCTTTGCTGCTTCATTTTCACTTCATTATTTCTTTTTTCCTTCAGGCAACCCAGTTTGCTATTCCATCAATTGTTCTGGCTTTTCAGCTTGTCTTCTGCCTTGGAAATTATTTAAAAATTCCTTTCCATAACAAAGGCAAAAGAATGTTCTACACTAACTTTTTTTTAAGAGTTCATTTGATGCTACAGCACAAAATAAAGTGTTATGCCTGTCTATTTTCAGTCATCTCAGCAATCTAAGACCAATTAAGAGCACAGAGTAGAGTTTCTATTCACACGCTCATTAGCTAAAGCAAACAGCATGTAAATATTTCTGTTCTTGATAGATTTCTCCAAGTTGATTACAATTGCTTGATGGAACTGAAATAAAGGCCTCTGGAAGTCTTGACTAGACTTAAAACACTGGGTTATCTGTATTGAAAAAAAAAAAGAACTCATTACTCAAAAAATGTCTAGTGAAGGAAAGACTTGGTTACAAGTTCCAAAAACTCAAGGCTTGTTTTTGAATCCATCCAGTCTTCAGCACAAGTGAGAGGAGAGAAAGGGGCCACAAGAACTTTACAACACAGCTGTAAGGTTCCATTCTATCACACTTCACTTCCACTAGAACTGGAGCACTACAGAGTGTTCTGATATGACAGGACACTCACTAATTTTACCTTCCCCTTCCTCCTGAGACTACAATATAAGCTGTAGCAAGAGCCACATTTTGACTTGCTCGCCTAAAGTACAGAAAGCCACACAGAACACAGGTAGTTTTCATCAATCGGTGAAGAGCAACTTTCCACTGACAATTCAGGTAATAAAAGATACCAGAAGTGGAAGTCAGAGATTTCCCTGCCAGATGGGTATCTCTCAGCTGCAGCATTGCCCGTCGCTTGAAACACTGCACTCTGAGCAACTTACACAGCATTTAGGCACTAACAGCTTGTGCAATACATCAGAGTCTTCACAGGCACTAAGGTTTAAGTACCCTTTTCAAAGCAGCCCATTAGAAGTTTCAACAAAGCAACAGTTAACTTCCATCTGAGAACCACTGTCAACCAACAAATACCTGAAATAATTAATGTACAAAATAATGAGAACCTGAAAGAGAATTCAGAACAAGCACATCAGGAAAGTTACTAAAACTGAAATAAAGTTCATCTGGACACAGATCTGCACAATCGTTCTAAGAGATGAGCTTTCAAATTGTAGAACCTGCCAGGAAGCCTCCCCAAAAATG
Organism: Grallaria varia; assembly: GCA_013396735.1. Taxonomy (NCBI): domain Eukaryota; kingdom Metazoa; phylum Chordata; class Aves; order Passeriformes; family Formicariidae; genus Grallaria; species Grallaria varia. The sequence continues at coordinate 347,223 of VWZG01004790.1, read as the reverse complement.
ACAGTGTCACAGAAAGGTTCGCCGATACCTTTGGTGCACAGTACTTCACTCTCTAGCACAGACATTTTAGAGCACATTTGGCATAAATTACAGCCTGATGGGACACCTAGATATGTCAAAAGGGTAGCAGTTACCTACTACCATAACTTCTTACAACTATCAGTGGTGACCTATAGAATTTGTTTGATGCTGGCTCCCAGAGGCACATGGCTGGGCATCCTACGCAACATAAAGACAGCACCTTTTCACATACTCTCGTACTCTTACTTAAAAGCACACTTAGACTGCAACAGTGGAAATCTCACAGCACTGGAGCTTGTCACTTTAGAAATAAAGTGTTTGGATCCACAGCACAATTATTTTGCCCTTTACCTAGAGAACATTCAAGAGTTGCAAGAGGTCTGCCAACACAATCCTTTATATTCAAAATCACAGGCAACTATGCCAGCAGCTTCTAACAAGATCTGCAAACAAAACATTTTCTGCTCTGCAAACATTTTTCCCCTCTATAGAAATTTCTGGTTGTTTCTAAGATATAAGCAGCAGCTGTGCTCAAGCTGACAAGTTATCAGGCCATGTTTGAAAGTAATGACTTAAGAAAGCTTTTCATTGGCAAGTGTACTGCAACACTATCAAAAACTTTTACTTTATAAGTAGGAAAAAAATTGACTCCAAGTACCTAAGTATACTTCCAGCTGTCCAAGAGAGGAGCTGATGATAATCTTAAATGTTATGATGTGAAAACTGTTTCAACTACAAATCAGGCATTACACATCTAGCTTGAGAACAAAAGTAATGAACATGTCCACATAATGTACATAGTAATCTTTTGACAGCAGTGGATATGACAGTTTCAAGCTTATGAACTTGCATTAAGTTCTTAACAAGATTATCAACCCAATTACTCTTATGCCTTAATTGTTTTGACCAACTAAGCACCACAAACACAAGCAAGTAACCTCAAAACAGTTACTAAGCCACTTCTGTTCAGCAATGGATTTGAAATCTTTTAGTCACTGGCAGGCATTTCCAATTAGGGTTTCATGCAGCATTCACTAAGTTTGAGTATCTTCATGGCTGAGCAAAACAGTTTTATTATCACAGCTTAGACAGCTCCCACCTTTCATCTGCAAGACACAGGTATCTACATTACGCATACTCCTGTTTTTCTTGGTTAGGTTAGGGATGAGCCAGTGTTTCTATCTAAGGTTTAGTTTGCCAGCAGAACTCAATAAATTTGCACTGATTTACAGCTTTTGGTCTACGTGCCCGTACTTATCACTGACTAAGATGTCTGTAGTAGAGATGGCAAGAGCCAGGATCAAAATTCATTCTTTAGCCTTACCTAGCCACATACAAAAATAAAAAAGCTGCCATCATGGCTGTTCAGAGGCAACCAATTATAATTTGGACAAATATTATGCCACATTTTATTTAACACTAATAAAGTTCAGCAACAAAGCTGAATAAACCCTAACCCTAACTCTGAGCCCTTAGGTTTCCCTGCCTACATAGTTGTGTCAAAAAGACACTTAATGGTTCTGCAGTGATTTACCATGATCAAGTATGTCACTAACAAGGTTGTTGGGTGGTTGACAACCATTGTGTCACAGAAGTATCTTTCTTTACTGTTTGTGTAGAACTTGAAACATGCATTTCCACTCTAAAACAGCAACAATTTAGCAAACAATCTCCCTTCCAAACCAGGAAGTACATGACCATAATCTAGTTTCTTCTTAGGCTGCAACCATGTAGCCAGCCCTGAACATGGATGCTAAACATTAATCTCCACAGTTTAAGAAACCAGAGCGATTAGTCATAATTGCACTGACACTAATGAAATGCTTATGAATCTGAAAGTGGCTGTCTACTAGTCTGTCAAAATAACTCTGTATTTACAATAAGGCATACCAACCCTCCAAAAAGTTTGAACAACAAACAAGCTAATGAAGTCTGACACCAAAAGATGTTTCTTCAACTCACTTTTAATTAAGGCAAACTGACAAGGCAGACGCATTTATCAGTACCTTTAGGATGTTAAGATTTCTGGCCACTGGAGGGCACCTGAACTGTTGCCAGGACAATACAGAACTACTTGCTACAGTTGCTGCAGAGTTGGCGAACTTTTCCAATTTATACAAGTCTATTTAGCACAGTAAGTCAGCCTAGAAATGCTAGTTCCAGCAAATGCACTTACAGTGCACACTGTGTGTTTGCCAACTCCAGCAAAATCCAGCCAGCTCACACTATTTTTTAAAAGCAGCAACGTAGAATACTGGATTAACTCTTTCAACCTTTAAGTGAACTAAGTCATTCCTCAAACAAGGCTCCAGAGGTGATTTAGTGTTAAGTAACAGAGCAAGCACTTCACTTCTGCAATACTAATCCAGCCAGTGTACACTGTTTCCTAAAGCAACTTGGAACATGAACAAAAAGTTCTTCTGTACAGCAACATTTGCACCCTTATTTTCCAAAGCAACAAAAGTATAGGATGCATCTGCTTTCACATAAAACCAGAGTTAACAGATTCATGAGGGCAGGCTGAGCTACAGGTATCTTTCACCGGCTCTCCTCATCATTTTGGTGCCCCCTACACAGACAGAAATGCCAGAAAAAGACTTCCATTAGTTCTCTCCCTTGCACTGAGGTTACCTGTCAGTGCCAAAAAAAAAAAAAAAAAAAAGCAGGTGGGGGGAAGAAAACCCTAACCAACTTTTTCTTCTCATGAGCCAACACAGACTACACAATGCTAGCATATTCTAAGCCATTAACCTCTTGAGCTAAAGCCTGATCATAGACTACAGCAAGTTTTACCTTGGAAGCAAGTGACAGAAATGGATATTAAAAGTTAACCACTGTCAGGCTGCCTTATGTTGGCAAGTCTAACCAATTCAGTTGGTGCATAACCTCAAAGCACCCCCCAAAACAAGATTCCAATGCCTAATTGGAAAATCAGTGATACTGCCCTACCCATCTGACCAGGATAATAATAATTTCATCTTAAGAGACAAGAAGACACAACATTTATGTCACACACAATATTTACTGCCAAGGAGTTTGCCATTTCTATGCTACCACTCAAGTCACCCAGCAAGGCACTGGGCTCAGAGCTTGCAAGCACATGTTTTGAGGACCCAAGAGCAAGTCACAACTGCCTGCATAGTTTCTCACCAGGTTTTATCAGGCTTCCTGAAGTATGATGTTCAAGATAAGCAAGGTCAGTCCTGATTTTCCTGCCACAGTATGCAGGCTACCAGAGCCACAGAACAAGCTTTGCTGCAGGCAACTGCACGATCACCACAGCCCCTGCATTACCAGCTTTAACTACGAATTAACATAAGTGATTTTGATTACTGCTGTATGTGCACACCAGTCTGCCTACTAGACAATATTTTGCAGAAACATCCTTATCCAAGAGTTTCAGACCACACATTCAGACTTCAGTTTCTGAGACATAAAGCTACAATAACCTTGTTTTCTGCCCCATCCTTGCACTTCCCTTTCTATCCCTCAAATACTGAAAAATTAATTCAGAAGGCTGCTAGTACTAATTGGCTTTCTTAACATCCAAAAACCTTGAAGTTTAACTCTTCAGAACACAGTATTTCAGCATGTTCATTCAGATGTAAAGTCATGAAAGACAGACAGCTGTTTCACAAAGAAATCCTATGTCTGAAGGGCAACCAGGTTTCATGGCAAAGGTTTGATAAGCCAGTTACTGACACACCACGCAGTCGTAGCAAAACACTGTTGTCCATAGTAGACTATACACCGTGCAGAGAGCCCAGCCTATTCATAGCTTAGGCAAGAAAAAGGAAGCTTGGGTTAATAAGGCTGCAACACAACATTTGAAGAACTGACTTTTCTAGTCTTTACTTTGTGTTAAATCCTTGATTTTAGAAGCTCTTGTGCTTGACATCCTTTCCAACATGTTTTTACTCATTTCTCTCTTAGACCCTTTGAAATGATCAGCCATACAGACCAACATGAATATTCCCCATCCATATTTTTAAACCTAAACAGAAAATATCTGAACTAAGACATGAAAATATGACACTTCTCTACAACAACTCCGCAACAACAAGACAAGCAATATGATTTTGTACCGAACAGCTGAATTTAGAGAGCCTTAAACTCTTCTCTGAGTACCTAAGAAGCCTCATTTGCAACCGTACCAGCCATTAGACAGTCAACATAGTAGCCACATACCTGCAGCTGTCAGAACCTTCTTATTAAAAGTGCAAGATGAACATTAGGTCCGTGGACTGTTAGCTACTGAAATTCACATTATAACTTTGCTCAATACACACCAGTAAGTTTTACCTTTGTGGGTTTTTTAGAGCCTTGCAGTAGTACCTTTTTGTCATTCAGAAGCAAAATCCTAATTGGAAAGTTGCTCTCTGGTGTGTCCCAACTTAGTACCAAGAAAATCCCGACACTCTTTCAGGTATTTGTCGCGTCTTTGGCCTTACTACAGTCTCAGCACATAAAGATCCTGTTTTACTAAAACCCCTCCTTGATTTCCGTCCGTCGACCTCAGCATACCAGCCCAGCCTCTTTCCATTCACCACTTGCATACTTTGGGGGATGGGAGGACCACAGATGTCTGGAATATACAGTGTCAGAACAATGGCTGCTCCATGAGAAAGAGATCAAGAAGTAGCTGATTACAAAAATCAACACTGCAATTCCTAAAGTCACAAGTAGCCCGTGGTACCTTCACAGCCTGTCTTTTCCTCCCAGAAGAGATAATCTTCAGAGGAGGGTATTTTTTGAAGAGAATCGAAAAGCACCAGCCCAAAGTCCTACGATAAGTTTTAGCTACGGAAGAAATCCAAGTTTTGCTAAATTTAAAAAACCTCGCTGTTCCAGGCACAACTAATCATGCACAAAAGAGAGATGAACTAATCTTTTTGCTTTGTTTTGTTGGGCTTTTTAGGGAAAAAAACCACGACAAAACCCCAATAAACCACGAAACAACACATCTGGAGGTCCCTATTCCTCGATGAATCAGAAATAAGTGCCCTAGATAGCGCTGGGAGTAACCGCAAGTTGATCCACACGCCTGAGGAGCGGGTTAGTTGGGGAAGCTGGAGCCGGCCACGGGAAGCAGCAGGAGCTTCCCCCGGCAGCGTGAGCCCCCACACCGCCCGGATCGCCACAACACTCCGGGAACGTGGGTGTTAAAAAACTTAATTGGATTGCTCCCAGCCCCGGGGAAAGCTTCATTTCGGCGACACCCAGAAGCAGCAGCATAACCTCTCCAGCAAATATGCAATGCCACTAAGAGCGAAACCCCACAAGGCAGCAGATTAGTTATCTCCCGCTGACTGCAGTGACCGTGATTAATTATATTCGGTACAAACAAACCCCTACCCTGCTCTCTTCCCCCTCCTATCGCCAAAGGGGATCTGCAGCCCACCAGCGAGTTAGTGCTCCCCTAAATAAAAATAAGGGGGAGGTGGGGGACACCTTTAAAATAAAAAAAAAAAATAGGGTCACTAAAGTAGTCTGGGCTGTGCTGCAAAGGTAGGCGAGGGCAGAAACCCGGGAGCGGGGACTCGCCTCCTCCCGCAGCCACCCCCTCGCCCCAGGACGAGCTTCCCAAGAGACACCTCGGGAGCCGCAGCTGCCGCTCCAGCAACCACGCAGCTGTCCGGACNCCTCCCCTCACGGCCGCGGGACCAAGAGTGGGGGCTCAGCGTGGGCTCGGCCCGAATTCCCACCGGAGAAAGCGGCACTAACGTGGAAGGAAGGGAGAGCGCAGGGTCCCCCTGGGCTCCGGTGGCGGCTGCTGCTGCTGCTGCTGCTGCTGCCCGGGCGATCGCGGTCCGGTCCGTCTTCCCTTCCTTGTCTCCTCCTCCTCGCTCGGCTCCTCGCCCCCGGCGCTGCCTCCCGGGTGGCGGCCGTATGGAGCGGCGGTGTTTGTTTCTGTGTGTCCCCCGCCTCCCTCCTCCTCCTCCTCCCCGAGCGCCGCCGCTGCTCCCAGCGCCGTACCGAGCGAGAGGCTTTAAAATGGCGTCGCTCACAAGGAGGCTCTTATAACGAGCGGCGGGCCCGGCTGTGTATCCTGCCGCCGCCGCCGGGCCCCGCGTTCCACAGGCGGCCGGCGCTGAGGGCAAGGCGGGGAGAAATAGTTCCCGGCTCCCAGCGCGGAGGGAGACGCGCGGCGGGGAAACGACCGGGCTGAGGGAAGGGCGGGCCGGGGCGGGGGCAGCGCGGCGGAGACGCCTTATTCCGGAGGTGGGGAAGGAAGAACCGAGCGGCCGGCTGGGGAGCGGAGCTGCTGCCGCGAGGGGTGTAGAGGCGGCGAGGGGAAGGGGAGGGGATGCAGCGGAGGGGATCAGCCCGCTTTGGGGAAGGACGAGGGAGAGGGCAAAAGGCGACCTTCTCTCTTCTTCTCCACCCCCTCATCACCCCCGCCGCCGTTTCGTTGCTTGGGAATTT